>VZTE01000839.1:185580-205342 GCA_013397775.1 Eulacestoma nigropectus | reverse complement strand
CATTCAAAAAATTTTTAAAAAAAAAAAAAAAAAAAAAAAGTGAAAAGAAATTACACACGAGGAACTTCAGCCTGAATCAAACTGAACATCATCATTTCTCACCATGCTTTTAAAACTCTGTTGGTTTCCAACTGGAAAATGCCGCTGCTTGCACTCAAACAAAGCCACCTGGCTTTGATCCTGACACCTGCATTCACTTGGCTGATTTTTTCCCCCCCAAGAACAGACCTTTTTCTGTACAAAACAGCCATTTCAGTGGAACCCTCTCGCTCAGCAGAAAAGCTCCTGGACTGAGAGGCAGAGGAGGCTGAGGATCAAACCCTGCAGCCCAGGAAGAGAGGATCTCACAGCTGCTGCCCTTGCCGTGGCAGGACCTCTGTTCCCCTGCCCCTCTCTTTGCTCAGCCCAGCCAGGGTTGGGCTGTGCCCTCCCAGGGCTGTGCCCAGGGGGACACAGGGCTGCTGTAACCCTGGGTGAGGGGCACGAGGTCCTGGGGGCTCCAGGCATCTCTCCCATGGCATAGGGTGGGGTCATGGGCATCTCACCCTCTCCCCAGGAAAAGGAAACCCATGACACAGTGCACTGCTGGGCATGGAGAAGGGCTGGGGGTCTCACAGCCTTCCCACTGCTGGGGAAATCGTGCTGACTCCTGTCCTGGGCGTGCCACACTCTCCCTGCCAGGGCCACGGGGCTCCTGTCGTGTGTGGAACTCAGTGACTGTCCTGCACTGCCCTGTCACAGGCAGTGCCGTGGCTGGAGCCATGGTCCTGGCACGGGGGCCATCCCAAGTCACCCCCTCCATCCTCATGCTGCCGGGTCCTGCTCTGCTCAGGTGTTTACCAAAGACAAAGCAGCTCAAGAAGTGCTCGGACAAGGCTCTCAGGCAGCTGGTGGGACTCTTGTGACTGTCCTAGGTAGGGTCAGAAGCTGGGCATCGATGCCCCTTGTGGGTCCCTTCCAGCTGGGGGTATTCTGCAATTCTGCAGTTCTATGAAATGCACGCTGTTGGTGTTTGCACTCGTTCAGGAACAAGAGGCTGTGGAGGTCTGTGTGTGTCAGACTGGCCCAGCGAAACGAGGGATGAGCTCATGGGATCTGCCATGACATCACAGGGCACGGCACCCCAGCACCCTGGCTTGGAAATGTCTGACCTGGACACGACAGACCCTTCCTGCACAGAACTGAAAACATTTATTCTGGAAGGGTCTGGATGCTCATGGCTAAAAGCAATAAATACGGATTTCATTTCATAGCTAATACCCTGTCCAGGGTAAAATGCTCATTTTTAATATCGTTGCCTGCGATCTGACATTACCAACGAGATGTTGCAATGCAATCTCTGAGTCATTGCGCAGCAGATAATGGTATTTTCTTGAGTTCAATCTGGAGGAGTTGGCCCCATTTATCAAGCTTGAAAAAACGATGCCAGAGAGTCTGCCAGAGAGTCTGTCTGGCCTGTGCTGCGCACGAGTTACGTGACCCAGGGCTGCGAGGAGAGGGGGAGAGAGGGAGCAGGCCCGGATGTCGCGATGGGGGATGTCCTGGGAGCGTGTCTCACACACTCCTTCCCTAGGGTCAGCCAAGAGACTCCTGAGTTTGGGGTATGAGGCAGCCAGGAGTGACCGCGTCGCTCCAGCTCTGCCTTTCCTTTTAGGCTGCCCCAAGGCAGTGGCTGTCCCACAGCATGAGCAGGCACAGCTGGGCTCAGGGGGGCCCCTGAGACATGGAGGAACTGGCCAGTGTGAGAGGATCCCTCAAGTCTGTCCACCACCAGGACTGGGAGCCCCACTGCTGCTGAGCCCAGGGCCAATTGTGGGGACAACAACACTTGGCAAGGTGGCTGAGGAAGGAATGTCCATTATGGACAAGTCAATAAAATCTCCCAGGTAGGGATTGGGGCGGGGAGGCCGTGAGGAAGCATCCTCAAAGAAATCCTGCCCTCAGAAGTGTGTGTAAATCTTGTAGGTCTCTCAGGGTTGGAAGCAGAACGAGAGGAGGATGGGAGCTGCAGGAGAAGCCTGCCTGGGCTGCCTTGGGCTCTGGGAGTGTTAAAGGAGCTTGAAAGATCTGGAGAAAACCAGGAGCAATCCTAGGAATATTGGGCTTCGTTTTCTGTAGGCAAGCGGGAGCGTCTCCAGTTATCCAGCAGCGCCAGCGTGGGAGGGAGACCTCTCTGGCAGAGTGCTCCTTCTCTGGCAGGCAGAGCCCAGGTTCTGCACAGAAATATACCGTGCACTCCTAACACAGAGCACGATGGACCCCTTGGGCCAACTTGGCTGGGGGCGCAGCAGATTTGCTGTCAGCAGAAAGGCTTTAACTGGAGACTGGGCACCTCGTTGTGAAAGAAATGCTTTTTATTGACCACGCATTGCAGACAGGATGCAGGAACCAGGAGATGAAAGTCCCTGGCCTGCTGTGCAGAGGTCAGAGCAGATGATCCCTTCCGTCCTTGAAGGCCAGTAAATGGTTCTGCAGGTGCTTAATGTGTGAATTAAAAAATGACTCGTGAGAGTGAGACACGTTAACCCTGTAACCCTGGGTCCAGAGGCAGTGCCGTGGGGTGTCTGAGCCAGGAGGAAAGTGTGGGGTTCAGAAAGGCTCCTACAACCACAGGGTCCTGGCCAGGGGCTGCACAGGCAGGGCTTGTGCTGACATCTCCTCCTCTGCTCGCCTGGAAATCAGCAGAGATCCAGCCCCGTGGTGGGAGTGGCCAGTCCTTTCTCCTGCTCCTCAGTTTTCTGTGGGTTTTGGGTAGGGAACTGCCTGTCCACATGTAGCCACCTCCCTTGTCATGTCTTTGCCTGCCTTCCCCTGCCTTCTCCTGCCTTCTCCTGCCTTCTCCTGCCTTCCCCTGCCTTCTCCTGCCTTCTCCTGCCTTCTCCTTCCTTGTCCTTCCTTGTCCTGCCTTCTCCTGCCTTCCCTTGCCTTCTCCTGCCTTCTCCTTCCTTTTCCTGCCTTCCCCTGCCTTCCCCTGCCTTCTCCTGCCTTCTCCTGCCTTCTCCTTCCTTGTCCTTCCTTGTCCTTCCTTCTCCTGCCTTCCCTTGCCTTCTCCTGCCTTCTCCTTCCTTTTCCTGCCTTCTCCTGCCTTCCAGCACGAGCTGCCCACCAGGATCTGCCTGTCCTTCTGGGGATAAAAACACCGGCCAGCCACTGCTCGGGATTGGGAGTGAGGGGTGGGAACCATGTCCGGGACAGAGGAGTCTGGCCACGAGCTGGGTGACCCACAGGAGACATTCCAGCTGTGGGCATCCTCCCCAGAACGAGGCACCACTGCTTGCTCAAATGCTTGTCAATGAAATGTGGTGTTTTGGGCAATTTCACAATTTCACAAATTCACAATTTCAAAGAGAAACTTAATTTTCCTACAAAAACAAAAACAAAAACAAAAACAAAAAAACAAAAACAAAAACAAAACAGCAAGTTTTATCTCCAGTGAAATCTGAAAAACCTCGAAGTGACTGAAGAATTTCTGATCTTAATTGCCAAATACAAAATTGGAGAATTTAAAAAAAATTGGACTGAATGTCTCAATTTTCAGTTGCCAAAGGAAGGACAATGCCATCTTCATGCTGCTGGATTTCAGACAAGCCTCGGTTTATTCAAATTAATATATATATATGTTGACAAAAAACATTTCATGAAAACAACTTTTCTCAGGGACAATTTCCATTTCCCAGTTCTGTGACCCTAAAATGCATGCCAAAAGTCTCTAAGAGTGCTTTAGTTTATTTCACTGAAAAGCAAAATGACAATAAAGCGAATATTTAAAGTGAAGCTCTGTTCTGAAAATATATCCACTTAATGCTAAAACGACTCAGTTTCACAGAGCTGGGAACAATTATGAACCAAATCAATTGGGAGAAGGAATTTAATCAGAAAAACGTGAATGCTAAGTGGGAATTGTTGAAAAACATTTTACGCGTTGCCCCAAAACCACAATCCCACAATTGAGAAAGAAGGCAACGTTGGTTAAAAAAATAGACAACTCTGGCTCGTGAGGGAAGTGAAGACAACTGTGAAAAACAAGAAAACCATATATATAACTTAAGAAAGTGGAAACTGATAATGATAAAGAAGTGAGAAGCTGTAGAAAGCTGATAAGGAACGCCAAGAGCCGAGGACAACGTCCGGGCTGCAAACCTGAGCGAAGGAACAGCAACTTCTGTCAGTGTAAAGGGAATAATTCTAGCTCTGGTGAGGGTTGTGTTAGACTTGGGGTAGATGCACCAGAAGAAATCTCCTGCTCGCCAGTGTTTATTTGGCTGAATCAGGCACTGGAGGGGCCGGGCACCAGCTCTGGGCAGGCCCCTCCAAAGGCTGCCACAGACAGCAACAGGCGAATTTAGGTGAGGAAAATGTGATTAAAGCTAACTCACAGAGACTTACAGAAAACAGAGCATGTTGAACTAAGAGTCGTCTTTTTCCTGGAATTACCAGTTTGATTGATAAAAAGATTATTGGTGGTATATAACACTCAGACTTCTGCAAGGAGATTGCCGTGGTGCTGCTACATTTTGATGCAGAAACCAGAACAATACCCAATTAACACGGGCCATATTTAATAGATTAAAAGCTGGCTGTGGGGTGTCCCAGCTGTGATTGTCAGTGGGAACTCCACACCCAGGGGGGAAACAGAGCTCCCCGGGGGTCAGGCCTGCACCCTGGGCTATTCAACAGCCTTATCAATGATCTGGAAATGTATTAAACCATCTGCGGTGACGCTGGGGTGGTGAGACAAACAAACGGGGATGAAGCCAGATCACTGCTGCGGAGGGGCCTGGGTCACTGGGCACGAGCAGTTACTGCGGGCAGATGGAGCCACGCATCCGGGGACAGATTATCCTGGAGCCCTACAAACAGCTCTGACCCTCGTCTGGCTTGCACGGGGCCCCTCTTCCCACTGCCCACCTGCCTGCAGCCTCTGGGAAGCGGCAGGAAGGAGCTGGGCAGGGCACTGCCGGCGTTCCTGAGTGGAAAGAGTGGCTTTGGCTGGCTCCGGCTGCCCGTGTGCCAGCATCCAACAAGTTTTACAGCTGACCTGCAGGGAATGTGTGTCACCGAAGAGGATATGTAGCCCTGGAGAACATAAACCACAGCTGCGTTGTTTAAAAGTACCTCATCCACCGGCTTGGAAGAGCAGGCGAAGATGATCTCAGGGAGATAACTCTAGGAGCGTGTTAGCAGGAACGGCCCCGCTACCTTCGCCAGTGGAAGATTCTTATAAATTCACTCCTCCTGCCATCCTTTTGCAAAGGGTCAGAAGATGTACTGACAATAGCAGCATGCAAATATTTCAGAACTTGGCCACACGCTGAGCAAACACTCTGGATAGTTTCACGAGTAGATTAAAATGCCAGATCAGCGAGCAGTGCTGCACTTTAAATATGCTCACTAATTTATTAAGTTTATTCTTAGCAAGCTTGCAGACTTCAGAAAGTTAAATTTCTCAGTGACAAATGGCCGTGGAGCTGGGCAGGCAGGGCGTGCGTGCCGCAGCCGCAGGGCCCCGGAGGCAGCGCAGGGGAGCAGATCCCCCCGAGCCCTGCACGGGGCAGAATCCCCAGCGGAAGAGCCGGCACGGGCTTGGTGTCAAGGCTCTTGTACAGCCACAAAACCAGGGCTCTTGGCACATCCCACGCTTCTCCAAGGAGCTGCTGCCTCCCACTGCAGGCTCAGACATCCCTTATCTGTTTCCCCTGTGTGCTATGGGTTAACTGCTCTGAGCACCACTCCTCAGAGCACTTTCGATGTCCCAGCTTCAGTCCCCTGCGCTCCAGCAGAGAGGGGGAAACCCTGCGGCACAGAGATGAAAAGAAGGGAAAGCCTTGTGGCACAGGGATGCAGAGAGGGGGAAACCCAGTGGCACAGGGATGCAGAGAGAGAAGCCCTGCGGCACAGGGATGCAGAGAGAGAAGCCCTGCGGCACAGGGATGCAGAGAGGAGGAAGGAAGCCCTGCGGCACAGGGATGCAGAGAGGGGGAAGCCCTGCGGCACAGGGATGCAGAGAGGGGGAAGCCCTGCGGCACAGGGATGCAGAGAAGGGAAAGCCCTGCGGCACAGGGATGCAGAGAGGGGCGAGCCCCGCGCAGGGAGCAGCCTGCCAGCCCCGGGGCCAGGGCTCGGCACTGCGTGCTGGGACAGCTCCTCGGGAGGGCGATGACAGCCACCGTGGGGACGCCTACGTGCTGTTTGTGGGGCAGAAGTAGGGCCCTGCCAGCCTTGCAGGGACAGAGCGCAGCGGGATCCCTTGAGCTGGAGCTCGCAGCCGTGCGGGGCTGTTCCGCGGCGTTTGCCGCATCTCTGGGGAGTTGTTCTCCATCGTCCCTCTTCGGAAAGGACTCGCGCCTCTCCTGCTAGCTCTGGGAGGGAAAATGCTTTCCCAGGAACATTTCCTGAGCTGGGAGCGAATCCCACACGGCATCACAACCCTCCGGCAACAGCAAAGGCACGTTGTTGTTACCCGCGCTGCAAACGAGCTGTCGGACCCAAGGCGGGGTGTGCCGCTGCTGGTAGTTAAACAAACTCCCTCTGCCCCGTCCCGCAGCTGGCTGGGCCATGTCAGAGCCCTGCAGAGTGACCTGCTCCGACAGCCCTTCTCCCCCGATCCGTGATTTACTGCCCAGCCCGCCGTGCAGATAGGGAGCAGCACGCACACGCGTGTGCTGGGCTGGATCCGCACCCAGCGGGGTCCCCGTGCTCTCACCGGCTCTTCATCCCCAGCTCCCTCGGCGTTTCGGCAAGTCCCTGCCTCAAAAGCAGCTCCCGTGATGAGATGCTCGGCCCTATTCCCTGATCTTTGCCCTACCTCAGCAGCAGTTTGGCTTCTAGAAGTGCAGGAAAGTTGCAAACTCCGTCCTTGCACTTTAATGCACCGTGGGAGCAGCATCACCCCCTCGCTCACAAACTCACCCAAGTGCAGAGAAGCCTTTTGAAGTGAGAGCACCCCAGAATGTCACCCTCAATAGGCCACAGCCACCCTGTTTTCTTCCCCTCCAGCGGCTAGAGCAGCACATGGGGAAGATTTGGCCTTGGGAGGCCTGAAAAAATCACATAAAGGATAAAACCAGCTCTGCAGTTAAAAGGATTAGAAGACTGTGAGGAGACAAGAAAGTTCTGGAGGCTGGTCTGCGGTGCCTCAGATGCTGGGCGTGAGGTGCTGCACTTGGGTGACAACTCGGAGGGCTCAGGGGAGGGTGGCTGGCACCGTGGGCACACCCCTGGGGAAGGCAGGTCCCTGCTCAGCATGAGGGGTGAGTGGCAAAGTCTGCTCATTTTAGCCTGGACTTTATTTCAGTTCATTTCACCCCTTCACAGCTCTGCAAAGGCACCGACTGCTCCTTCACCCCACACCTGCCGGCCCACCAGGGCTGCTCCAGGAATCACAGTGTGCTGGGTGGTGGGCAATGCCCTACCAAAACCAACCCTCCTGGGGCTCTGGCTGCTCCCCACGAGGCACAGCTCTGTCTGGAGGGGAGACACAACCCCCGGCACCAGCAGCTGCAGGCCCAGTCCCACTGCCATCCCTGCAGAGCATCAGCAGACCCCACACCCCCGTGCTGTGAGGGGGGACACAGCCCCGTGCTGAGGCTGCTCGTGGCTGTCACACTGTCACGATGAAGTTCAGAGCCAGGAAGTCCCTGGGGACAGCTGATAAGCCCTCTGCATCTGTTCCAAAAATGCCCGTGCAAGCAGGGTGAATTTTTTGGCTTGAGGTTGGGCCACAAATCAATGGGAGTCAGAAAAGGCCCCTGACAGAGTGTTCCCGTCCCTGGTGCCTTCTCCAGGACACTGCCAACAGCCCAGGCTGGTGGCTGCCTTGTGCCTGGGACACCCTGCACGACGGACACAGGCAGGCCCAGAGAACCCTGAAAGAACCTGGCGGTTCTGGTTCAGAAGCAGGAGTGAAACACCACCGTGTAGCAGGGGACAGCCCTGGCTGCAGGACTGCCCACGTGCTCTGTCAAACCAAGGAGAAGGCTGTGCTGGCCAGGAAGCCACTCGTGCCTCACGCACGGCAGAGCCTGGAAGATCCAGGCAGCGTGGTCTCACCAGAGAGTCTCAGAAATTACCTCACAGTTTGAACTAAACCTTTAGCGCCTGATGAGCAGGCAGGACAGGACACAACCACAGCAGGTCACGGCGAGGGCCTGTGCATAAACCCTTAGCCATGAGATCCCATCCTGGGGCCGTGCAGGCACAAACACACATCTGCAAGATCCCAGAGAAGTATCCCCTGAAGGCTGGATGAACTATTCCCATTTATGATGCCTCCAGCTACCCCTGCGAGCCAGGAGCCCCCATGCCCTGGCAGCTGGGTGTAGGGGTGGAGTGGGCAGGGTCTGCACTGCCAGCCCGATCCCCAACCCATATCAGTGCTTGGACGTGGCCACAGCTCCTGCCCTCCCCTGCCCTGACCACAGGCCTTGCACTGCAGGCTCTGGGGCTGGAAACCAGCTAGGGGCTGGCTCAGAAGAAAGGACAAGGATGGAGGGTTCCTCTCCCTGCCTGCCCATGAAACTGGCATTCCTGGTTGCTGAATATCCATCCCTGCTTGAAGGAAAGTGGCAGATGAAACAACTCCCCTGGGAATTGGGAGTGGATAGGCTGAGAGACACCCACCAGCACATAGAGCCAGGTGAGTGACACTTGGGCCATCACAGAGAGAGACACAGCCCTGTTTCCAGGCCCTGAGGCTGGCACCGGGCACCTGGAGCCACAGCGCCCTGGCAGGAGTGTTTGGGGTCACACACCTGAGCGTCGGAGCCTCTGCCATCCTTGAAGCTCACATGTGATTTGAGCAGTCTCAAAACAGAGGTGCTTCTACAGGAGACACAGAGGGTGGCAGAAGGCTCAGGGCCATGAACATGAGCCATGTCCCCACCAGGCACGGCGGGACATCACTGAGCTCCCCCCGGAGCAGGGGACACCTGCAAACTGTGCCCAACAGCCAGCCCGTGACGGAGGACACGCACACCCACCCTGCTGGGCGCTCAGAGGTGGGGAGGTGCCACACAGCCCTGCCACGAATGTGTCACCTCAGGCAGAACAACATCCCGGCACGTCCCTGCCCTCCAGCTCGGGGGCTTTGTCCTGGTGCAAAGCACCCCCGAGCCTCAGAGCAGGGCTGGATCTCTTTGTCATCTAAACCCCAGTGCACGAGCGGAGCTCCTCTCCAATAACAGGCAAGAAGGCCAAGAAATAAAGCAGGTACATTCCGGGAATGCTGCGGCAGCAAACACTGCATGAATCACGTCGGGCCGCGGCTTCTTCCCCAGAGACGCGCCTGGGGTGGGCATCCCACCTTTGGAGCTCGGCCTTTCCGGCACAGACAGGTCCTCCACACCAGGGGTGGTGCAGGAGTGGGATGACCACCAGGCAGAGGGAGGTTTCCTCCAGCCATGAGGTGTGGAAGAGCCACACGATGTCCCCCGGCCTGTGTCCCTCTTCCATCTGCACCCTGGGCTGCTCACCGGCATCAAACCAGCTCCACAGGCCTTGGCACAGCACCCAAACCTTCCCTGCTCCTCTGGGATGTCTCTCCCTGAATTCCTATGGGTTTTAATATGGACACGTGGAAAATGGAGTGACCCTGGAGAAAAGCAGCAAGGGGACAAAGCTGCAGGAAGGCACACGGTGAAAACTGATGGAGTCAGAGCTCTGGACCTGACACTGGATTGGAGAGCAAACACAGCACAGAGAGAGGCATCAGAACGAGGGAAATCATTGCAGGTCATTGTGTACACAACAGGAGGGATGCTGGAAAATGGGAGTGGGTTCAGAGAAGAGCTACAGGAATGACTGAGAGACAAAAAAACCTGGAAACTCCAGTACCACAGGAGGCAGAAGCTCAACCACTTTTCCCAACTCAGGGCTCAGGTAAAACAAAACTTGGTCCCACTCAGCCAGCACCTGCTGGGCAGCTGTGCAGCCCAAACCAAACCGAGCTCCAGCTGATCCAGACCACTTGTAATGGAAAGCAAAGTGCCTGATGCAAACGGTGTGGCTGCTCTCTCACCCAGACCAGCCCTGACGTGGAAACAGGGGCTTCCTCAGCTGGGCTCACCCTGCTCTGCTCTGCCTGGGAGGGACTGTCACCCACAGAGCAGGCTGGCCTCCACAGACAGACAGCATGGGATGGTTCTCCCGCCTCCCTGAGCCTTCTTGGGAGCAGCTCCCAGCTTTGCAGCTGGAAAAAAAAGGCACCAGAGACTCTGGCAGAGCAGTGGGGAGGGAGAGATCCTCCGTGGAGATGGGGATAAGCGCGGGAGAGTCCATCTCCTTCCTCCCCACAGGGCCCGTGCCAGCTCGGTGAGGTCTCTGCTGGTTTCCTCCTGGCTGTCAGGCTGCGAGTGCGCGGCAGAGCCGTGCCAGGCTCCTCACAAACACCAGCACAGCGCCTGCACAGCGGGACGGGGCTGGCCTGGCCGGCCTCCAGCCCTGGCTGCCATCAAACGGGAAATAAGGGAATTGGAGCGAGACCGCAGCGACCACCAACCAGCCAGCACTGGCAGCGGTGGGACAGTCACCCTCTGCCAGGCACGAGCAGGCAGCAGCGCCTCACCCTGTGCCCGAGCCCAAACGCTCCGGCAGCCGGCGAGCAGCTGGAGGGTGCCCGGAGGAGGATGAGGATGGGAGGAAGCCCCATGAGCCTCGCCCTCCTCGGATGCTCCCGGGGGGGCGAGGCAGCCAGGAGTCCCGGGATGCTGCACGGCAGACAGCACAGCCGGACAGGACGGAGTTTGCTGCTAGTTACATGTTTTACGAAAAGTTGTTGGCAAAAATGTGCGTTTTCTTTGGCCGCGTTTTGCGTGGATTTGGCAAAAAAGTAACGTTAGTGTCTCCCCTTGAGAGAACTTTATTGAGTGGAACAAAGTCGGGTATTTTTAGCTACCCATTGTTAGCTGAAGAACAAAGCCATAACTAAGATATTTTGTCTCTTACACTGAAACGGGACTATCAGACAAATCCATGTACAGTCATATGTGGCTGCCCATTCAGATGGAGCACGAGAGGGAAACTATTTTTAGCCTGAGCACTCCACACAACAACCGCCTTTCCCTTCCCCTCCAAGCTGGACCACCAGAATACACAGGCAGCACCAGAGAGAGCAGCGCTGGCCAGGGGGACCCAGGGTCACCGCCTGCTGCTGTCCCTGGGGCCATCTGACAAGCGGCGTTTCTAGGAGAGATCTGGTCATGCAGTCCTAAAAAAGGCACTTTAATTTTTCTCCCTGTCGAGGTGCTTTTTCCCCGCGCTCAGAGCCGAAATGATGAGAGGCAACAAGAAAGAGCAGAGCAGGACACAGACGGCTCTGAGCGAAGCAGCGGCCGTAACGCGCAGCTCTCAGCCCTGAACCCTCCCCGCTTTCCCCGAAACACTCGTGCACGCCCTGAGGGCCGCTCGGATGAGGAGAAGGGGTGCCCACAGGGCACAGAGAGATGGTCTTGCAGCCCGCAGGGAGGAATGGAGCCGGCACAGCCCTGTCCTGGCAGCGCTGCCGCCCTTCCCGCTCCGCACTCCAGCCCTCCGCGCTGGAAATGTCACGGCTGCGGCTGCCAAGGCGGCGCTTTCGAAAGCTTTAACCCTGAGACACCAGAGAGCCCAGCACGAGGCTGACAAACCTCCCCCGAGCGCTTCAGCGCTCAGCGAATGACATCAGTGGATTCTGACTGGCAGCGTTTTGCAAAGTATTCGTGTAATAGAAACAAAGCGGTCCATAAATGCCCCGCATTTCTGCGTGTGAGAGATGCCGGGAACTTCTTCTAAACACTTCTTGTGGGTTGCACTGGTGAGTCACGGAGAAGTTGCATTAAACACCGAGCATTTGGTGCAACCAGAACGACCCTCCACAGTTCAGGGAGCCGTGACACGCTCACGGCAAAGCACGAGGGGAAAAAGCAGGGTGCCACCGCATAGCCTGAGCTGCGGCGGGGGGGACCCACCGTGTCAGCTGGGGTGGGGGCACCAGAGAGACCACCAGAGCAGCCCCCGAATGGCCGCAGCACAGCAAGAATCTTTAGGAGCCTCAGCGGCCCATCAGCACCATCCTCCCTGTGCTCAGCCAGCCGCTGCCTCCGCGACGCCTCTCCCTGCCAGCCTCCGGCAGGGCCAGCTCCTGACTTGCCAAACGCACCTTGTGCCGCTTCCTGGAGAAGCGTCCCGCTCCACAGAGATCTCCACGTAGCCCACGACCTGCCAGGTGCCGCTGAGATCCCACAAAACCCCAGGAGCAGCAGCAGGCGGCGGCGATGCCCGGCTGTGCTCGTCTCCCTAAAGCTGTCGCCGCACACCGGCGCCGTGTGTCACCGTAACCAGCCCGCACGGGAGAAAGCGGCCGGAGGACAGAACAACATGAAGCAGGAAGCATTAATTACCTGTGGGCTTTTCGGCCGAGCTAGAGCGTCCTGGAGGAGATGCTGCTCTGCCACTCCTCGCCTGCTCCGCGGGTTGGGGCTGCTTTGACCAGGGAGCACTGATTGTGTTTTATAAACTTGAAGCACAGTAAGAACTGGTTTAAAATAGAGTGAACGGAGCTGGTGCGGGTGGAATTAGACAAACTCTGCGAGCTGCTTTTCCAAAAATAAATTAACTTCTTGCAGCCCGCGGAGCAGAGGCGGGGGACGGGGCCTCCCGGGAGAGCTGCCCGAGCGCCTCTGCCGCTGCTGTCCCCCTTCTGGCACGGCCCCGGGGCTGGGGCTGCCCCAGCCGGGGCACAGTCAGTCCTGGGGCTGCATGGGGAGGGGGCAGCAGGACCTCGTCCCCCCCAGCCTCTCTGCACCCCCATAAAGTGTCTGTGCACTGGCAGAGGGGAGCAGAAGCACCTGGCAGGGAGGAGTGGGGCAGGATCCCGGCCAGGGCTGGGAGTTATGGGTCAGTCCCTGCCAGACTCTTTGCCTCAGTGTGTGCTGGGCGTTTCTTTCTGCCCAGGGAGGCCAGTCTGGGTGAGCAGGGAGCAGGTCTCCTTGGCACTGCAAAGTGCCCCTGCTTGGGTGAAACTGGGAGGGCTGGCTATGGTGAGCTGAAGGAGGGGGCTCAGAGAATCACAGGAAAGTTTGGAAGTGTTGGAAGGGACCTTAAAGACCATCCCATCCCACTCCCTGCCATGGGCAGGGACACCTCCCACTATCCTCAGTTGCTCCAAGCCCCATCCAACCTGGCCTTGGGCACTTCCAGGGACCCAGGGGCAGCCACAGCTTCTCTGGGCACCCTGTGCCAGGGCCTCACCACCCTCCCAGCCAAGAATTCCTTCCCAATATCCCATCCAACCCTGCCCTCTCATCAGTGTGAAGCCATTTTTCATGGCTTGGGCTAGCCTAGGCCATCCTGCTGGGCTGAGCTGGGCTGAGCTGCTCCAGTGCAGGCTGTAGCCCTTCGCTGTCCCTTAAATCAACCCCTTCCCTTTTGGATCTCAACACCTGGCTGAAGCCTGGAGGTTTGCAGGCTCCTGCTGTTGGGAAGGGAACAGAATGGAGGGAGCACCTTCCCGGGTGCCATCCTCACCAGCTGGGCTCACCAGAGCCCCCCGAGCACGGAACAGCTCAGGAGGCAGCAGGAACCTCTGCTCTGCCTGGACCTCCTCCCCCCGGTTAACGCCGAGCCCCAAAGGCTCCCTGCCTGTGCTCCCCACGCCTCCTCTGCCTTTGCCCTGCACACCCCCAGTGCTTTCTCCTCGCTGGTAACAAGCAGAATGACGTCCAGCCACCTGTGCCCCCAGTGCCACTGTGGCGCTGGGGACAGTGCTGGTGGCAGGCCCCTTCTCTCTCCCCAAATTTCACCCTGCCCCACCCCCCCAACAACAACAACAAAAAAAATCCTGTAGGTTTTTTGACACCAGCAGGGGGGTCCCTGGAAGCAAATCCCTCTTCCAACCGGCATTCAGGCCAAGGGCAGCCCTCCCTGGGCGGGCAGGACGCCACTCCCCGGGCAGGGAAAGTCCTTTTCCTTCTATTTATTTATATCCATCTCGCTGTAAACTCACCCGCCGGCGAACCTGCTGCTCACACTAACAAACACGTCCCTTTGGTCTGTGCAGCAGTCACTGGCTGGACAGACACGGAGCGGGGGGATCTCCACCAGCCCTTCTCCAGCCCTTCCATAAATCCCCGGCTCCCACCGGGTTTGTTTATGTAGCAGCTTGGAAGTGAAGTCTTTTTGGCAAAGCAGCTCCTGGTCTAGGAGAGACCTGAGCCAGAGCCCCGAAAGGGCCCACAGCACTAATGAGACAGGCAATGATGGTCCCTGTGTGGGACTTCAGTGTCACACCCGGACGCTGCCCAGGAGAGGTCTGCTCACGGTGTGTTTGCACAGAATGTCCCTGAGAGGCAGGAGGGTTTTAGGACAGGCACAAAAAGGGAAACAGTGGCACTTCTGGGGTGGAGAGGTGAGAGTTTCTGTATTAACAAGTTTCTGTACCAATACAATGCCTGCGTTGTTATTTAGGCTGCCATCCTTAGAGCTCAGAGTCCACGCTGGGCAGTGCAACAGCTCGCACTTCCCTCAGGTTTCTCCCAAGCCGTCTGCTGTCCATCCACTGCCCCAGCCCACGGGGAACACTGGAGATTTTGCCAGAAGATCCTTGCAGAGGAAGATCTTCAGGGCAGTTTTGCCACAAGAGCTCGGGTGGGGCGGGACCTTCCTGAAGCAACACCAGAGCCGTGGGCCAGCGCTGGCAGCCAGGGCAGGGTGAGGAGGAGAGGGAGCTCTGCAGGGTGGGCTCAGGGGCGGCTTCCAGGGCGAGCCCCGCGTGCCGACAGCCGTATAACACCCCAGGCCGGAGGGGGATTTCCTCCTTGCCAGCTCCACACCTGGTGAGTTTATCCCATCAAAACTGCGAGCTGAAATTACCCCCAGCAGCGGGGCTCAGCTCTGCCCTGCAGGCTGTGCAGCCCAGGACAAGTGTGCTGATGGCTCAGCACCACCAGTGGGTGGCACAGAGGCGGCAGACACAGACTGGGCTGCCCCCCTGGCAATCCCACTGAGAACCAACGCCGGTGCATGGGGTCACCTGCTGCCCGTGGGTGCCACGGTGCTCCAGGGGCGGTGGCAGCGTGGCAGTGCCAGCGTGGCAGTGCCCGTGTCACTGTGCACGCTCGGGATGGGGACACCAGGGGTGTCCCGGGGTGTTGGCGAGGGGAGGCAGGACGCGGGGTTTGGATGCGGCAGCACCCCGGATCCAAGCAGGTGCTGACACGGCCTGGAGTTTCTGGCACCGCATGTGCAGGGCTGGGTTTCCGTCCCGCCTCAGCCCCGAGCACCGCTGTGCCGGCTGTGCATCAGACAGTTTATTTTAGCCATTGAGGCAGCAGACGGCTGCAGCATCCGGGGCCGAGGCTGTGTGGGCGGCCGGGGGCCGTCAGCCCGTGCCTCCAGCGCGTGTGACACGCGTTTGGTGTCACCCGAGTGGGAGACCTGCTAGCGGGGTGAAATATGAGCTGCGGGTTCCCGGCTGCAGCTGGAGGAGCTCGTCCTGCAGCCTGGCTCCGTTCCCTCTCTGGGGCAGGAGAAGCACGGCAGCGGCAGCCGGTGCGGAGCCCGGTGGCCTCGGCCACCAGCCCCGAGTAGGGCGGGATGGACACCGGGCAGCGGGACGGACATCGGGCAGTGGGATGGACACTGGGCAGCGGGACGGACATCGGGCAGTGGGATGGACACTGGGCAGCGGGACGGACATCGGGCAGTGGGATGGACACTGGGCAGCGCGATGGACACCAGGCAATGGGACAGACATCAGGCAGCGGGATGGACACCGGGCAGCGGGACGGACACGGGGCAGCGGGACGGACACTGGGCAGCGGGACAGCCCCGGGGCCGTGGGGCTCAGCCCCGGCCGTGCTCAGCACCAGCGCAGCTCTGGGAGAACACGACCCTCAGAGGCTCCATGCTCCCTGCCCGGCTCAGGGATGTGGTCAGCAGCCGTGCAGGGTGATTTTTCCTCACGGCCCTTTTATCTCAGGTCCTGCTGAGGTGCTGGAAGGGCCAAATGTCCTCTGCCCAGTGCCCAACCTGATTCTGTGCCCCGAGCCCAGATGCTCGCTGCAGGAGCTGGTTTATTGATCATCTGGGCACACCCTCATTGACACCCTCAGCCCAGCCCAGCAGCCAGGATCTCTCCAGGGTCAGGATCCCACAGAGGGCCATGGTGTGACCCCACAGACAAAGCACAGGGCCTGCTGGAGCTGTGGCACTCCCCAAAGCCACCAGGTCATCGGTGTGAGGTGTGTGAGTGACCTGGTCAGGAAAGCGCCGAGCTGGCACTGCTGGGATCCCACACGGGTATTTCAGCCCTTCCTGTGTGCAAGGAGGGAGCTCTCAGGGAGGGCTCAGGGAGCTCTCAGGACGACACTGAATATGCAGCACCACACAAGGTGGTGGATTGATCGGCATCGAATGCTGGGGTGTGGGTGTGGGGTGGAGCGTGCAGGCACTCACACTGCCAGGTCTGCAGCCGGGTGCCCTGAGAGCAGCACACCAGGGCACACAGCACCCAAGGACCTCTGCTCCAGCCTACCCACCCCCGACCATCACCTGGCACAGGGGGCAGAATGACCTGCCAGCCTAAGGTCTGTGTTGGGGCTGCTCCTCCTGCAATGTCAAACCTCAGTCCTCCAGGAAAGCTCCTTCCCTGCCTGTGATCTGAAGGGATGGGGAAGGACAAGCTGAAGCCTTTCCCCAGGATACTGCAAACAGAAACAAAAAATACATCAAGGAATAAAAATGCCCTTTCAGAGCCTGTGAAGCCCCAAGCTGCCATCCCAGGCAAGACACAGAAGCCTCGTGTCCCTGCTGTGGGCAGCCTGAGCAGCTCCACCACAACCCAGAATCCCAGGGCTCTGGGGTTTGGGGTGTGTATGAAGCAGAGGCAGGAGCCCCGTCCCACAGGGGCAGTGGCAGGGGTGGATGCAGCAGCAATGCCCTAAAACACGAAATAACTTCTTCACCCCACACACCGCATGTCTGGGGTACAAATACATCGCTTAGGCACCCAGCCAGCCCTAGGGACCCAGGGATGCTCTCCTGCACCAGGATGCTGTGCCCTGTGGATAACTCTCGCTTGGCAGAGGGGATGGGGCACCTCCCTTGGCGGTGGCACCTGCCTGTGTAGGGATAACAGGGCCGGGACAGCCGTTGTTAAGGGACACCCTGGAACCCCTGCAGCCGCTCTTCTGCTGCGAGGTGGGGCTGCCAGCAGCCCGAGGGACCACGATCCCTCCTGGCCCCACTGCTGCCCACACCGGGCTGGGGATGGGGGCATGGGCACCGTGTATGGGGCCGGCAGTGCTCTCCCCACGCTATTCTTAGGAAGGGTAAAGTTTATACAAGAAATTTAAGCTTTAAGCCCAGGCACCATAAATAGTCTATTTTTCAAGGGCTCCAAGTCAGTTGTAGGCTCAAAGCCAGAGCCAAAATTTGGCAGCTGTCTTTGTTTAGTGATTAATTAAAATGAGGTAACAAAACGAGACATATCTATTAACGAGGGTATTTGCAGCGTCAGTAGAGGATTCCAAATGGCTGATTTTTTTCCCCCTTTTAATCTTCAAACTTCTCGTTAGGAAAACAAGTTCTTCCTCCGGCCGCAGCCGGGTTGGGAGGGAAGGGCTGAGCCGCGGCCCCTCGCCCGGGCAGCGGGAGGGGAGCGGCGGGCAGTCGAGGCTTTATCTTTATGGTCCTCTAAACACAGCAAACCTCTGCATAAAGATTTTTCCAGTTCGGAAATTTTATTAGACCTTAAAGTAAACTTCAATGGAGAGACCCTTGGCTGTGACAGAGGCAGGAGGGGGGGAAGCTTTGCACATTGCCGGCCTCTCCCCAGCCAGTGCCACGCAATGGGACTAAAATGGGAGCGAAGGAGGCAGAGGGGCATTTTCCAGGCTCTTTTCCATAATTTGCCAGACAAACGGGGCCAAACCCATGTCCCTGCCTCATCTTGGGGCAGCAGCACGCAGCCTTCTGGGCACCCTGAGGAGGTGTGACCAGACAAGGTGACAGGAGGAGGGTGAAGATGGAGCCTGGGAGGCTCGTTCCCATCTGCCGTGCTCTCAGCTCATCCCTGACACTGGATGCATTTCCTAGCTCAGAAAACCAAGTGGAGCATGAAGCTGCCTTGTGTGGGAGGTGCCTGTGGTCAGAGGAGGGGGTTAAAGTGTGTGCAGGGGTCAGAGGCAGCTCTCGGGGGTGTGTGAAACAGGTTCACCCTCCCCAAGGCTCCAAAGGCTTGGCCACATGGGAAAGCACCCAAGTATGAGGAAAAGAGAAAAACATCCCAAAATAGTTTAGTCTTGTTTTCTGCACTGAGACGCCCAGACAGGGTGGGAGTTCTGGTTGTGTCTGAGCTAAAAATTACAGTAAATAGAGAAGTGGCTGCAAAGTTCCATGTTCTGGATAAGAGGAACATGTGCAAACAGCGTCCATCAGGGCGAAGCCGTGCTGCGATGAAGGACCATAAATAAATAAATAAATAAATAAATGAGGACGAGGATGGAGTGAAACGAGCTCCGTGTCAAGGGGTGAACTGTCAGCCACCCACTGAACTGTGTCCTCTCTCCAGTTTGTTTCATGGGATGACTGGGAGTGAGGGAAAGCAGCTTTGCACCTGGGGACCACTCTGAGCAGAGGTGGGATCCCGGCATCCCTCTCTGCATGGGGGTCTGGCACCACTGAGCCCACGTGGGACCAAGAGGAGACCAGCTCTGGACTGTCCCGCTCTCCCTGCACCACTCTCCAGGCCCATCTCAGCTGCTGGGGAAACCCCAGCACAATTCCTGAAGTCTGATTTCTGGGGGAGGTGATAGAGTGGGTCATCCATTTCACAACCTGAGAGGTCCTGGGCACTGGGTCCTGAAAGAATCTGTTCTTGTGGCACACAAGCCATGTGAGGAGCGGGATGGAGAGAGGGCTGGAGTGAGGCAGATTCAGAGTGGAGGAAAGCCCACTGCCCCTCCTTGGGGGATCACTGTCCCAGGGAGGAAAAGGGGGATACATTCCATGAATGCTCCATGGCCAACTTTAATTGTCAGGAGTTGCCCACATCAATCACCGGCCCCAAGGCCCTGGGATGCGAGCCCTGGGATGGGCGAGCTGGTGAAAACCCAGCAGCAGCTTGGGGTCCTGGGCTGTCCAAGCTGTGTCTGGAGCTGGCCCACGGGCAAGGTGCCATCCTCGGTGGGGCAGGGTCCCACGTCCCAGACTGCTGCACTGCAGAGCTTTGGCTGCACTGGAGGGGGACAGGGCACCCCACGGGGCAGAGGCCCTGCCTGTGCAGCTGCAGGAGCCGGCTCTGCTCCCCGGGCAGGGGGCCCCTGGGAGCCTGGCACTGCCGCAGGATTTGTGCTGGGGATGCTAAAGGTGGCACCGAGGGCAGGTGGCCGGCAGTCAGGGGGCGGGAGCTCTGTGCTGCGGCATGGAGGGACCGTCCGGGTTCTCCGGACAGGGCTGAGCCCCAAGCAGCAGCAAGTGCTGGGCAGGGACGTGGAGCAGCCCAGGGGCAGCACGGAGGGGATGGGGCAGCGCGGGGGGCACAGAGCAGCACGAGGGGCAGCGGGACAGCTTGGGAGGCGGCGGTGGGGCAGCCCGGGGGCAGCCCGGGGGGAGCGGGGCAGCAGGGGGTGGCTGGAGGGAGGCGGAGGCGCTCGGGCGGCTGCGGGGACTCGCCGGGGATGCCCCGTCCTCACCCCCCGGCTCGGCCCCGGCGGGACGCGGCGGCGGAGCCGCGGTGCCATCTAGGGCCGGCTCGGGCCGCTGCAGGGACCGGCTGCGGGACGGGGAA
>VZTE01000839.1:162189-176344 GCA_013397775.1 Eulacestoma nigropectus | reverse complement strand
TGCGCGCGGATGTGGGCGCTGGCGCGGGCGCTGCCGCCGGGCCGCGGGCTCGTGTGGCGGCGGGCGGGCACCGGCACCGGCTTCGGTATCGGTATCGGTATCGCCCTCAGGGCCGGCTCCCGCGGCTGGGCCATGTCCGAGGGGCCCTCGGCCACGCGGCCGGCGCGGCGGCCCAAGGACGTGCCCCGGCACGTGTGGGCCCGCGAGCGGCGGCGGAACGCGGGCACGGGCCTGGCGGGGCCCAACACCGTGTACGTGCAGGTGGTGGCGGCCGGGAGCCGCGACGCGGGGGCCGCCGTGTACGTGTTCTCCGAGTTCAACCGGTGAGTGCGGGGCTGGGGTCGGGGCCGGCACCGGGGCTCGCCGGCCGGGCCTGCCCTGACGCCCCTTTCCCCTCAGGTATCTGTTCAACTGCGGCGAGGGCACGCAGCGCGCCATGCAGGAGCACAAGTAAGTGGGACAGCGCGGGGGGGACTCCCCGGGGCTGGACCGGGCCCTGCTCACCCCCGTCTGTCCCGCAGGCTGAAGATCTCCCACCTGGACAGCATCTTCCTGAGCCGCGTGTCCTGGGCCAACGTCGGGGGGCTGCCAGGTGAGTGCGGGGAGCCCGGCGCGGCCACGGGCAGCAGCTCTGGGGCCGGACGCGGTCGCTTTGCGAGGTGCCCGGTGCGGTGTGTGGGGCTGTTTCAGGCAGCCGTGGGGACAGCGACATCGCTGGGGCTCTGCGGTGCTTCCAGCTGCTGTGTGGGCTCTGCGACAGTGCAGACACGTGGTGGGACAGGCCCTGCCTGTCTAGCGTGCCTGGCTTCGGCTTCCCAAACTCTCCTGGAGCAGAAGGTGTTACCAGTGTTGCCAGCAGGGAGCTGTTGGTGAATTAGGTTGGTTTGAGTCCAAAGGAGCGTACAAAAGTTTGTGGCCACCACTGTCCTCAGTGCTGGGTGAGGTTAAAACAGATGGCTATGGATCTTGTCCATTAAAATTCTGGAAATGTCCAAGAAAAGGAGGAGGTTACCAATCTATTCAGGTGTATGAAGATGTGCAGATATTTTCTTTATCTGCAGAGGCAAGTTTCTTGTTGAAACTGCTACAAAGCTGAGGCAAAACTGAATTTAGGTCTGAGTTCAGTTCTGGCCTTTGTGGAGGGGCCAAGCACTCCTGAACAGGGAGGGATCTTATTTTTGGGATCTACCAGTGGTTGCTGGGGCTGTGATAAAGCTGTTTCTCTGCTTGCTTTAAGGTATGATTCTCACACTGAAGGCTATAGGGCTTCAGCGGTGTGTGTTCCTGGGGCCACCAAAGCTGGTAAGTGTGGCAAGATGCAGAAGGGAGAGAAACCCTCAAAATGTTAAAGCTCACCCTGGAATTGGGAGAGCCGGTGGCAAAGGGAATCTTTGTGCAGGTGTGAGATGCTGGTCTGAGTTAGTGTCAGCCCAGAGGGCTGGCTTCAGAATCCAAACCTCTTCAGTTACAGGACAGCAGAAGTCTTCTGCTCCTGCCTTGTGGTCTTGTATCCTGATAAATCAGCTTTTGGGAGGAGGGAGGATCTTTGTTCCCTTGTCTGCTCCCTCCCCATTTTATATCAATAGAAACTCAGTCTCTGATCTCCTCTTTAATGTGGTCCTTGCCAGCCTAACGCCGTGTCCAGGCTGGAAATTTGCAATCCTCAGCGTTGTTTTATTTCCTTGCAGTTTCTGCTGACTAATTCCATGGATGGAAGGGGTGGGGACAGTGGTTCTTGCCCTTTCTAAAGGCTCGGTGGCTGCCAGAGGTGGGACACCTGCCCAGATTTGGCTGCCTGGGTGTTGAACCTTTGCCTTCCCCGAGAAGTGTCTGTGGCTGCTGGAAGTGGTGCCTGTGCCAACTCCTGATACTCTGTCTCTTTTCCAGCAAAACTACTTGAAAGCCATTCGCCTCTTTCCCGGGCCCCTCAAAAGGATGGATTTAGGTATGTGGGTCAGGGGTGTGGAGCAAAGGAACTTGTAACTTTTTGTTTCATCTGTAGCCAGGGTTGCATCGATCAATAACAGCTTCAGCCTCTGGTTTAGGTCTGCTCAGAGGATGTTTTAAACGTTTGTTTTGCTCTGATACACTGTTCAAACCCCTCACAACAGTGTTGCCAGCTGTGTTTCTGCTCAGGGGCTGCCAGGCTGGCTGATAGAGGCAGCATTTGGTTTTAAAGCACTGTGAAGGCACTTTGCTTCCAGAGTCTGCCAGGGAGTTTGCTCGCTGCGGTATCATGGGCTGCTCCCTGCGGATGGTGGGCTTTTAAAACTTTAATTATTCATTGGGGTTTGCAGTTGGGCAGAGAAAGGAAAGGGGAGCATTCAGCAGGTTGTGTTTAAGAATGACAAAGACACTTTTCTGATTTATATTCTCCAAGAGCGTGACTCTCTGCTTATGCACTTTTTAATGGTGGTTTTTGATCTCTTCCCAGCTGTGCAGCTGCACACAGAGCCTGAGTACAAGGATGAGACAATGACTGTCTACCAAATACCTCTGACAGGTGAGCACGTGGTGCTGCAGAGAGGCAGGGGAAGCACATGCTCAGTAAGCACAGCGAAGGTTCAAGGAGCAGCTTCTGTTTGCCAGCCTGAGTAAGCAGAGGTTCATTAATTTGCTTTTTCTCAGGAGAAGAGTCTCATTTAAATAACAAGACCTGCTGAGTCAGGGCCTTGGCTTGTTCCTTTAGGTGTGGGTGGATGGAGTGACTTGTGAAACATCCCTGGATTTGGCTTTCTCAGCCAGCTGAGTTCTTGCTGCTGGAAACTGATACTGAGGGTGCAGCACAGAGTTTAACAGTTTAGGGAGAAGGACTTGGATGAGGGATGGCTCCTGAAATAAGTGACTGGAGTATGCAAGTGCAAGCTGCACTGAGGGGAGCAGCTCTGTATTTTGGTGCAGTTTAAACCTGTCATAGAAAGGGGAAATGCTGTGCCTGCTTTTCTTATCTATTGCTTCTGATTGTGTGATCTTTGTCTGCTTTTGTTGGATTTGGGATAGGAAAACCACTGGCTGCTGAAAGTACATCCCCCCAGAGTCCTGGAGCATCACCCCAAGGTGGAAATAGCCCTAAAGGGGACACAGGGCCTGGATCCCCGAGAGCTGCACAGCAAAGCTTGGAGGAAGGAAAGGGCAAAGAAAGCCCAAAGAAAACAGGTGAAACACATGGAATGACCTTTTCAACTTTGATGAGATGAAGCCAAGTTAAGGATAGGAATTTGTCCTCTGAGCTGTTTGCTCTCTCAAAGTGAGGTCTGTAGAGAAGCTCAGCTGGAAGATTCCATGGAGCAGAAAGTGTTCTGGTTCTTTGGAGGTTGATAGAGAACTTAAAAGGCCTAGAATTGGACATGAATGGTGCTTGGGTGTGATTAGTCCCTGTAATAGTTTGCTTCTGGCTGGGGTGGATGCTCCAGCCTTTCTAATTTAATTACAGGTGGATGCTGGGCTGATTATTTTTCAGTCTTGGGCTTTAGTTTGGCTTCCTGTATCTGAAGCTGTGAGGTCTCTGGCCTTGGGTGTTCATAACATCTTGCTGCTGGGCTCCAAGTTCACTGGATAATGTTCCTGTTAATGCTTTAGCAAATTTGGGCACGTTTTGGTTTTAAGAAAAGTGAGAGTGAGTGATGGTTTTTAGTAGTTTTGCATTCTTTTACAGGTGATGAGAAGTGTGCAAGGAGGCATCCTGATCTGGTGACTGCTTTTCTTTGTAAGGTAAGCTTGGGCACAGAGCCCTAAACCAACAGAGAACAGATCAGAGAATAGAACAGAGTATTTCAGTGGGAAGGGACATGCAGTGATCATCTGTAACCACAGCATGGCTTGGGTTGGAAGAGACCTTAAAGATAGTCTCGTTCCATTCCTCTATGGGCAGGGACACCTTCCACTATCCCAGGCTGCTCCAAGCCCCATCCAGCTGAGCCTTGGACGCTTCCAGGGTTGAACCATCCAGTCCAACTGCCTGGCCACCTCAAGCTGCCCAAAATTGAAAGCATATTATTAAGGGCGTTGTCCAAACATCTCTTAAACACTGGCAGGTTTGGGGCATTGACCACCCTCTGTAAGGAAATGCTTCCTAATGTCATCTTGCTGCAGGGATTTAGCTGGAGACAGCGTTTTCAAGCAGGGCTTTGAAGCTCTAATGTGTTTCTGCTTTTCAAGTGTCAGAGTTGCTGTAGCATGGGTAGGAACGTGTAAAACTGGAGGTGTATTTAGAATCCAGCAGTGGTTATGAGTATACAGGTCCCATTCTTGCTTCACCCTCAGAGCAGGGCAGGCTGTTGTGCTTGCTTGGCTAAAGAGGGGAGCAAGAAGCAGCAGCGTGATCCTGGAAAGCAGAGAGTGTAGAAAAGCCTTTTTGGGGTAAATTGGAGCAGTGGCTGTGGAAGTGAAAAAGGAAAAAATATTCCCTTAGTTTGTGAAGAAGCTCTTAACCTGGCAGTACAGGATCTTGTTTCCTGTTGCTCTTTATTTGGGTGATAAT
Organism: Eulacestoma nigropectus; assembly: GCA_013397775.1. Lineage (NCBI taxonomy): Eukaryota > Metazoa > Chordata > Aves > Passeriformes > Eulacestoma > Eulacestoma nigropectus. The sequence continues at coordinate 171,864 of VZTE01000839.1, read as the reverse complement.
TGTGTTTAACTCTTTGCAGATTCACCCAAGGAAGGGGAATTTCCTAGCACAGGATCTTGTTTCCTGTTGCTCTTTATTTGGGTGATAATTGTGTTTAACTCTTTGCAGATTCACCCAAGGAAGGGGAAGGTCCTAGCACAGGATCTTGTTTCCTGTTGCTCTTTATTTGGGTGATAATTGTGTTTAACTCTTTGCAGATTCACCCAAGGAAGGGGAAGTTCCTGGCAGCTAAAGCCCAGGAGATGGGCCTGCCAGTGTGAGTATGAGAGGGCAGCGTGGGGCACGGGGCAGCAGCAGGCGCTTGGGTGTTGGCAAGCTAAATATTTCTGTGGCCTTGTTCTCAGGGGGACTCCAGCCATCCTTCCCATAATTACAGCTCTCAAAAATGGGGAGAGCATCACTTTTGAAGGCAGAGAGGTAAGATGTGTCAGTGCTTCTGTTGTGGCTTTGCCACTCTCCCTCCTTCACTGGGCTCCCAGGGTGACAAGCTTTTGTGCAGAATGCTTTGCCTCCCAGTACATCCTGGGACTGTTCCAGCTCCAGGTTGTTGCTGAGTGTGGCATGCCTGGGGCTGTTGGGGCGGTGACCAGGGAAATGAACTCCTGTGTGGGTCTGGCTGGGTGTTTGCTGTTTGGCAGAGCTGCTTCATCTCCCCTTCCCAAAACTGATGCAGGTCTAGGAGTGAGTTAGTGGAGTTAATCCCTGCATTTTTAAAATCTGGGGATTGAATGCCTGTGTAGCCATCACTCCCTCCTTCCCCTGTTTGCACCTCTGACACCAAAAGAAACTCAGTAGTTCTGGGATACAGGGTCTGAATCTCTCAAACACTGGAGTGAGAGGCAGAGCCAGCTCTGGCCATGGCCCAGGTGAGCTGCAAGTGAAGATCCTGACCTGGGAGACAGGATCAGCACGTCTTTGTGTCGCAAGAATTTCACAGAGCTTTTTTTTTTCCTTAAACATGCTTTTGCTACCATCTGAATCTGTCATGGGAACCTAGGAACTGCTAAAATTCCCCTCCTCAGGTTAGGTTGTGGTTTCTCTGAGGCCAGGGTTGGGATTTGCTGTTACACAGCAAAGTGCAAACGTGTGTAATGAGAGCAGAAAGGGCCCAAGAGCTGCCCTGGCTGGGTGTGCTGAGCACTGAGAGGGGCTGCTGGGTCTGTCTGACTGAAGGAGTCAGACACAGAGGTGCAGGGAGGGCTGTGTGTGAGGGCTGGTTGTGGTGTGACCACTGTGTATCTGCCTGCAGCTCTTCCCTGAGGAGCTGTGCACCCCCACTGACCCTGGCCCAGTGTTCCTGGTGCTGGAGTGTCCTCACGAGGGCTTTGTGGATGCTGTCTGTGAAAATGAGACCTTCCGAAGGTAGGGCTGGGGCACCTGGAGTGTTTGAGTGCTGAGCTTTGCCCAAGAGAAGCTCTTGTTCTGGTCTGGATATGCTGCTTCTCGTGGCTGATATCTGAGCTCTTTGGCACTGTTAAGGAGCTTGAGATGCAAGAAAGGACTGGTGGTGATGCCTTGGGTGGCTGCCTAGAAACAGAGACCAGACAGGAGTGAGGGAATAAAGGTGGATATTTATCTGAAAGGCCTTCAAAGGTGCACCCTGGGGAGCCAAAGGCCACATCCAAGCTGGACCCCGAGATGGACCCCGAGACACGAGTTCTTCACACTTTGATAGGTTTGGTTCATTTGCAGATCAGCATCAATTGGCCAATTCAAACTTGAGCTAATGATGGAATTTCTTCCATTTCTCCCCCTCTCCAGAGGCCCTGGTTTACACCTTTTGGGCCTGGGACAGCCTGAGTGTCCTTGAACAAGGAGCTGGGAGAGGCTTTGTTGTGTCTGTGTGGCACAAGAGATCAGCAGCCAACAGGCTCCAAGGAACTCCAGAGCTCCACACTGGGCAGTGCAGGATTTAAAAATAAAAAAGCTGGAACCTAAGGCATCAGTGGTGCATTTTGAAGCTTTTAGGAAAAGCAGGACCTGTGGGGTTCTATGACTGTCACGGGCCTGTTTTCCCTCAGGACCCTCCAGAGCAGGAATGTGCCCTGGTGTCTGCCTGGGGAGCAGTGGAGGCTGCTGCTTCCCTGGCTGCTGGAAGCCTGGACTGCACATAACAGCTCTGTAGGGCTTGTGCAGAAGCATTCGGGCTCCTGGAGGCTCTGCAGATGTTGTTGCTGATGGAGGAGAGGAACTGGCCTGTGGGGGACAGTGGAGGGTCAGCAAATGGTGGCCCTGAGCCTCATGCCTTTGGTGATGCAGAGCCTGGAGCTCCTGGGCTGTGCTCTGAAGATCTCTCCCCTGCCTGCCCAGGGAGCATCTGTGGTAGCACCAAAGTGGGAGAGGGGAGGGGATGCCAAGGACATGGACTGGAGCAGAGATGTTCTTTGTTTGAATGTGTCCCAGGTACCAGGAGGGAGTTCCTGAGCACCAGGTGGCCTTGGTTATTCACATGACTCCCGAGTCAGTGCTTCGAGACGGCCGCTACCAGCAGTGGATGGAGAGGTGGGTGGGCCTGTGGTCCCTGGGTTCCTGTCTCTGTGGGCAGCAGCCTGTTCTGCTGGTGCACATGCTTGCTCCAAAGTAAAAAGAGCTCTAAAAAGAGGGCTCTGCTGGCTCAGGTGAGATTTTTAGCTCAGGTGTGCACGTGTGCCCAGTGCTAACATGGGGCTGAAGCTGTTGTGCATTACTTTCCTCTGACAGATTCGGGCCTGGGACTCAGCACTTGGTGCTCAATGAAAACTCCTCTGCTGTGCACAACCCACGCAGCTACAAGATCCAAACTCAGCTGAACCTCATCCACCCAGAGATCTTCCCTCTGCTCACCACCTACCAGAGCAAGGTAATCCAGGCCCTGCTTGCCCCTGTGCCTCATGCCCTGAGCAAAGGCCGTGTCTCACATCACCCTCCTCCTGCAGGAAGCGGAGGCTGCGTGCCCTGTGCCCGTCGTGCGAGGGGAGTGCCTCCTGAAATACCACCTCAGGCCACAGCAGGAGTGGCAGAGGTCAGTGGGAATCTTTTTCTTCCCAGGTTTTGGGTGTTGGCTTGAAGCAGCTTTTCAGTGAGGGAGGGCCCTGTGTCAGGATCCCCTACAGATCCTTTCTGGTGGCTGTGCTGGGGGAACTGTCTCGAGGGCTGTGTCCCTCTCCCTGAAAGTCTCAGACAAGGTGTAGCACATGGATGAGTGAGCCACTGAAAACAACACCAGGCCAGGGGTTTGGAGTTTTGTTTCTGGCCCTTGCTCCTGTAGCCCTGTGGTCCTTGGTCCTTTGCTTTGACTCATGCTGTGCACCCAGCTGTGGCTGTGGCAGAGCAGATAGGGGCAGGGAGAGAGTTTTTGGGGAGCCCAGTGAAAGTCCATCTGAAGTCCTAGAAAGCCTGACATAAGAGCTGAAAGCTCCAGGTGGTTAAACAGTTGCTGGCTTTGCTGCTGGTAGGCAAATAGATGAAGCTGCTCAGTGAGAACCTTAAGAGCCAGGGACCACAGGGGGCAAGGGGATTTCAGCCACCATGGCTCAGATTTCTGGCATTGTTGGGCACAACAGGAGGATGCAGGTGCCAAGAAGAGTTTAAGTTTCTCTGTTAAGGTATCTGAAGGCCTGTAGTACTGCACGTGCTCTGAAGCAGGCCCAGGACACGGGTCTCTTAATTTTTCAGCCATGCCTGAATCCCTTTAGGTGGCTGCTCCTCTTCCAGGACCCTCTGTGCTGCCTTGCAGTGCCCTCTAGTGCCTGGCAGCTCTGGATGGGATGAAGTGCTATTGCAGGAGCTTCTTCACTTCGGTGGAATGATCATTTCTGTGCCTGGCTCAGCCCAACCAGGCCTTTTTGGCACACACCACACTCGTGGATGTGTCTTCTCCAACCCCTCAAAATGGAAAGAGCATTTGTCCCTTTGTTCTGAGGCTGTTTTGTCACAGGGATTTGGCACTTTGCTCTGGAAAGGGCTCTTTCAGTTCCTGCCTTGCCCCATCCTGATATTTGGCCTGTTCTTGCAGAGATGCTGTGACTGTCTGTGATCCTGACACGTTTGTTAGCGAAGCCTTGGATCTCCCTGACTTCCAGACCCGTGTGAAGGAGTGCAAAGAGAGCCTGTCTGCTGTACCAGGTATGGAGCAGCAGCTTAGCTTGGATCAGTGTGATGGAAAATAGGAGCTCTTGGTGACCCACTGCTTTAGAGCCCAGATAAAGCTGTGAAGTGGTGGGGCTTGTTCTGCCTTCCCTTGTAAACCTGCTGCTGAGGGGGGCAGAAATGACTTGCTGGACGTGTTGGCTCTGGAGTTACTGCGCTGGTGAATTCAGTGGTGTCTGACTGGGCAATGTGTGGAGAACATTTGCCTACAAATCCTTGTTGTCTGTTTTCCCTAGGAAATGCGGGTGCTTATCCTGAAATTGTGTTCTTGGGAACAGGATCTGCAATTCCAATGAAAATCCGCAATGTCAGCTCCACGCTGGTGAACACCAGGTAAACCCCAGAGCTCTCTGATCTCTGCCTTCCAACCCTAAAGATGCCCTTCCTTGCATGGCCCTGCTCAGAGCTCTTACAGTGGCTGCTAAATATCTCTGTCACCTCTCACCAGTGCTACCCGCTCCCTGCTGCTGGACTGTGGAGAAGGAACCTTTGGACAGCTCTGCCGCCACTATGGAGAGCAAGTTGACCAAGTGCTGTGTAACCTCGTGGCTGTGTTTGTGTCCCACATGCACACGGATCATCATTCGGTGGGTTCAACGTGTGGCAAGGGGCAGGGGCTCTGTGCAGCTGTGCTCTGATCCTCGGGACTCAGCTGTAACTCCAGCTGATGAATGTGGGCTGCCCTGCTCTGCTTTCCTCTCTGCATTCATTCCCCAGGCACTGCTGAATCTGTCTGTGGTTCTAATCTCCTCTCCCTTCTTGTTTGTTCTGACTCTGGGCTTGCTGAGCTGTGGTAGCTCCAGTGCCAGTGACTCCCCAGGCACTCCTGACTGCCCTTGCTGTGTCCTTTGTTCCCTCTGCAGGGGCTGGTGAATATCCTGATGGAGCGAAGGAGAGCTTTTGTAAGTAGCACTGGTGTTTCTCTGCTCCTGAGCTTGGCTTGGGGTGAGGGGAGGGGAACTTCAGAGTAGTGGAGAAGCACCAGCCTTTCCCTAGCATTTCTCCTCTCTCATTTGATGTACACCTGGTACTGACTTTTCCCCCTGCCTTTTGCAGGCAGCCCTCGGTCAGGCTTTCAGCCCTCTGTTTCTGGTAGCACCTGAGCAGATCATGCCTTGGCTGCACGAGTACCACAACCACTGTGAGGAGATTCTTGGAGACATCAAGTGAGTGTTTTGTGTGGAGAAATGTCCTTGATCTTTATTCAAGGCAAGCCCCTGTCATCCATTTCCCCCAGCCCTTTGTTGGAGCTGACTCTGACTCCTTCCACTGCCTGTAAAACGAGGATGTGCAGTTTGCAGAGGGCAGGGTGGGGTTTGTTACTGAGCTGTGCTGCTTAATAGAGGTTTACATGCAGGCTTCCCTTTTCCATAGGAAAAGGGAGTTGGGCAAGTAGAGAAAGAGTATTTGATAGTGGGGTAGAAGTGACTGGATGAGTTACTGGGGTACTAATTAGCAAGAGGTAAAACAGGTCACTGAACTGAGAATGAGAAATAGGAGAAATCAGCTGCTTAAAGACAAGATCAGGTTTTATTTTGTACCTGTCCTTAGTTACCTCTTCTTCCCTCCCTCCCTCCCAGAATGATTCCTTCTCAGTCTCTTGTGAAAGGCTGTGAGAACATCAGACCCAAAGCCAAGGAGTTTGTGAGCTCTCTACTAGAGAGTTACGACCTGGCTGAGGTGAGTTCCTGAGCTGGGGGGCTCCGTGGCTGGAGGGGACCTGGGGTCTAACACTTGTATCCTTGTTCAGTTTCAGACCTGTGAAGTCCAACACTGTAAAAATGCTTTTGCATGTTCAGTGATCCACAAGTCTGGCTGGAAAGTAGTTTATTCTGGTGATACAATGCCCTGCATGGCCTTAGTGCAAATGGGTAGGTAACAAAACCCTCTGCTTGAAGAATCTCTTGGAGAAAGGTCTCCATCTGTCAGTACCCAAAGTGGGCACTCCCGAATCTTTGGTGCTGTGTCTGCCATGCACCGAGGGGCTGAGGAGGAACAGGAGGGCTCCTGTAGGCAGTTGGGCTGCTCGGTCTTCAGCTGATGATTGAATATGGGATTGTTTGCACAGGTAAAAATGCCAACCTGCTGATCCACGAAGCCACGCTGGAAGATGGCATGGAAAAAGAAGCTATAGAGAAGACCCACAGGTGGGGTGTGTTCTGCTGTCTGTCTCTGCTGGGAAGGGAAAGGTGCACAGCTGGGTGTAGTCCTTGAAGCTGGTGGTGAAGGGCCCAAGTCCTGTCAGAGGTTCTGGTGTGAGTAGAGCTTCTCTACACTGAAGCTGGGGTGTTGGTCATGGCAGCAGCTCTGAAACCACCACAGCTCCTCTCAGCATCCCCCAAAAGTAAAAGTCCCTGTCTCCAGGTTGTGGAGCTCTTAAATGCAAGGCTCCAACACTTACAGCTGCATTCCTGCACTCAGGGTTGTGTGGAAGCCACAGACTTGCCAGCAGTGCAGGCTCCCCGAGGGAGAGGGGCCTGTGCCCTTGTGCTCAGCAGGTGTGAGGTCACTTGGTGTGTGACCCTGGGTGCAGAGCAGCAGGACCTGCCAGCCTGGCTGTGAGCAGGGCTCACAGGGTTCCTTTTGCAGCACGACCTCCCAGGCCATCCAGACTGGGATGAAGATGAATGCAGAGTTCATCATGCTCAACCACTTCAGTCAGAGGTACGCCAAGATCCCGCTGTTCAGCGAAGACTTCAGCGAGAAGGTTGGCATTGCCTTCGACCACATGAGGGTAAGTTGGGAGCTTGGGGCAGGGCCTGGGAACGGTGTCAGTGTTGTTTTGGGATGGCTGCTGGTGAATTAAATGCTCCTCTTGTACTGTATCAATACTCCATCTCCTGAAGAGCAGGCTCTAAAACAGCCCCTTTAACTGCTGGCAGCAGATACCCTGTGCCACCCTTTCCCCACACTGGTGTGAGACAGGTGCTGAAGGCCCTTGAATCCAGCTCTTCACACTGGGTACTTGCCCCATGTCACCTCAAGTCTGTGCTTGCTACTGCCAGCCAAAAAACCTGATTTTGCTTCCATTCTCATCCCAACTGATGGGCTGCTCCCAGCAGACACCTGGGAGACAAAAGCTGGCTGAAGGCACTCGTGGCAGTGAGGGCAGCTCACTGTCAGTCAGAATTTGTACTGGGTCACAGCATTTCTGTGAGGAAAACATCAATAACTCGTCGAAGTCAGGGCTGCTCAGCACACAGGAAGGGGCAGTGCCCTGGCAAGGGGGAGCAAGGGAATCAAACAGCAGGTGTCAGGCAGGAGCTCCTGTGCTTGTGCTGCAGGTACGTTTTGGTGACTTCCCGGCCATCCCGAAGCTGATCCCGCCGCTGAAGGCTTTGTTTGCAGACGACATCGTGGAGATGGAGGAGCGCAAGGAGAAGAGGGAGCTGCGGCTGCTGAAGGAGACTGCCCTGGTGCTGGACAAACTGAGCAGGGGGGACGGCACGGAGGCAGCGCGCCAGAAACGGAAACAAGCCAAGAACCATCAGGAACTGCCGGACAAGAAGCTCAAAACAGTGAACTGAGAGAGACGAGGCTGGGAATGCTCTGCTCTGAGAGAGAAGCCTGGCTCTCCGCAGGCCTCGGGAGCGCGCGGTGCTGCCGGCGCTGCGGGAAAGGGGCTGGCCTGGGCATCTGCGTTTGCTTGGTCATCATGGATCTCCCTGGGCTGCAGCTCCACTGGGTTGTCAGCAGCACTGGTCCTTGTGGAGACAGGATCTGCCCACACAGCTCCTGTTGTGGGGGCTCACCAGTCCATGGGGCGTTTCTTCTTTTAACCAAAAATTCTTCTCTCCGAACTGTTTTAATTTTGGGGTTTGTGCTACGAGGTATTGATGATGTAACAGCAGCAGGTGTGACCTTTGCAAGAGATCAGGTGTGAGAGGGCCTGGAGGGGCCGTGGGTTTGCCAGAAGAAGGTGAGCTGGTCTCAGTGATGGGGGGCATAACCAGCTATCAGAACCCAGGTGATAGGAGGAAAATTAACAGTAAAATGGGACCCAGTGTTAGGGTTTTAGGTTAAATTGGGGGTGAGAATACATCTGTACATCGGTGTTTCCATTTTATTTTGATTTTCTCTGCTGGTTTTTTGTTTCAAAAGATCGGTTTTCCAAACCCTTTATTTAGAATCTGAATAAACCACTCGCCATCCTCCAGAAAGCTGTGTTGTGTGGGGATCGCTAATGAGGAAACAAAACCTGGATTTCTCTGAAGAACGACCTCGCCTGGCTGATTCAGCACTGGGGTAAAGACCAAGATCTTGTCCATCAGGTGTGGATCATGCTGAAGCCTCATGGCTGTGTTTCATGCCGGCACAATCCTCTCTGCCTCTGTTACCCTCAGGACAGGAGTTTTGCTCGTCAGCCCAAGCTGGCACTGATGGGCTCTTGAATGGCTCTGGATCGGATGACTGGGAGTTTCCTGGAGCAGGTTCCAGTTCTGGATGCAGGGGACAGGAAAAGCTGGCAAAGCAGGCAGAGAGGGGGAGGTCTGTGGTTAAGAGGAGTTTTTCTGAGGCTTTTTGGGGGTCAATTTTGCTTCTTCCCTTGCTGCTGCTGTCACTGCCTGTGTTTGGAAGCAGGAGGGGCAGTTCTGTGCTGTTTCAATTAAGGAGTTCATTTTTGGAGGCAAGTTGAAAACACCCAGGCCCTGCTCAGGAGGTGACACTTGCACACAAGTGAAGACTTAAGACTTTATTTTAAGTTAATGGGAAATTAAGAGACAAACTGTCAGCAAAGCGTCTTTTGTTGATGAGCTATGCTTTAATGTTTGTCTAAAGCAGAGAGTGGGGAATTGACACAGCTGTGTCCTCCAGAAAAGCTCTGCTGGGCTTTTTATGAAGAGCAGGGGACTGGGGAAAACCAAAGTGTTCCTGTTACTGGAGAGGTGGAGGCAGGAGCAGGTTGGAGTGCCTCGGGGAGGATCTGGTCACTGCTGGGGTGACACGAGCAGCCCTCGGACTGTGCAGGATCCGTGTGCTGCTTTTCACGGAATTAAAGAAGGGCCTTTTATTTGGAAAATAGCGATCTGCTTCTCCCGGAGGGGATTAATAAAATGGAAATGCAGCAGTGGCAGGAGCCCACAGCACCCGAGTTTCAGCGTCAGGTGGTTGGTGCAGGTACGGCGGTGTCGGGAACAGCACCCAGCGGGTGAGGGACAGGACCTGCCTGGGCCCGGTGTGGAAAAATTCCCTCGGGCTGCCCTCTGAGCTTCCCGCGGAGCCATTCGGGCTGGGAAACTGCTTCTGGGGCTGCACAGCGGTGCCGGGATGAGGCAGGAGCAGGAGGGAGGTGGCAGCGCTGGGACCGCCCCCGCATCCCGGCGGGACACGGGAGCGGCTCCCGGGAGTCCCCCGGGCAACGGCGGCGCCTCCTCGCAAACACTCGCCGGAGCCGGGCGGATGGAGCCCGACGGGGATCCCGGGGCGGCGGGGCCGGAGCCGCGGGAGGAGCCCCAGGAGCAGTCCCCGGAGGAGCCGTGCGCGGAGCGGGTGGCGCGGGGCGCGGCGCGGGCGCTGGCGGTGCCCCCGGAGCGCTGGCGGCGCTGG
>VZTE01000839.1:100604-162107 GCA_013397775.1 Eulacestoma nigropectus | reverse complement strand
TGCTCGCCTGGCGGGGCCCGGCCGGGGAGCTGGGGCTGCGCCCCGGGCCGCCCCCGCCGCCCCCCGGTGCCACCAAAGCGCTCTTCTTCCTCCGCCCTCCCGGAGCCGGCCCCGGCCCCGCCGAGCTGCTGTGCGGGGACCTTCCCGCAGAGCCCCTGGCGCACTTCGCCGCGCTGGTGGAGGAGGTAAGGGGGAAAAGACGGCGCCGGGGGCTGTAGAGCCCAATGAAACCTCCTAAATCCTGAGCCGTGTGGGCTCTGGGCGTCTCACAGTGGGGTCCGTGCGGGGTGACCCCCGTTACACAAGCACAGGGTGCGTTCCCGAGAATGAGAAGCTGTGGCTGCCCCTGGGTCCCTGGAAGTGTCCAAGGCCAGGGTGGACGGGGCTTGGAGCAACCTGGGATAATGGAAGGTGTCCCTGCCCATGGCAGGGGGTGGAACAAGACGAACTTTAATTCCACTGGGGGCCCAGTTGTCATTTTAACAACCCCAAAGAAACGAACAGCTGATTTGACCGGTTCTGACATGACTCTCATTAGCAGTCCCTGTGATTTGAGTAATGGAGACAAGGCCTGCTACTACTGCAGTTGAAGCTGTTGAAGGTGAGCTCTGTGTGCCCTGGGGTTGTGCCCTCTTCCCATGGCTCCCTAGACATGGTGGTTGCTGCTGCTGGTCCTCCTTGGTCATGGTGCAAAGAGTCTTCAGCACCCTGGAGCTGCACCCTGGTGCTGGACTGCTTTGTTCCTTTTCAATCCCGTGTCTGTTTGTAGCTGGTTTTATACCTTTATCCTGCCCCAAGTCTGGCCACATAAAGGCTGCTCATCACCAGGGGCAACCTGGCTCCGATCCCAGAGGTAGGTGACAGACACAGCACAAAAGAGAGCCAGAAGCAGCTCAGGTCCAGCCCAGCCCAGAGTCCCCAGCTGCTGGGTCAGTGCAGACCCTGGAACCTCCACTGATAAAGACAGGAACTGTATTTAGTGGGCTGCAGCTTTGGGAAATCACCTGAAACGTGGCTATGCTGTAGATGCCAGGAGGTACCAGAGGACCTTCCCTCTGCCCATGGGGGGTGGCTGTGCAGGGACAGCCCCTGGGCTCAGCCCAGCCCTGCTGGCCTGTTCATCATCACCTGCAGGTGATGGATGTGGGTCTCCAGGCTTGGCCAAGCCAGGACCTCAGAGCCTGGTGGCCAGTCCAGCTCCTGCAGCACTTTTTGTCCTAGAATCATCAAATCACAGCATGGTTTGGGTTGGAAGGGACCTAAAACTTATCCAATCCCACCCCCTGCCATGGGCAGGGACACCTTACGCCATCCCAGGTTCCTCCAAACCCCGTCCGACCTGGCCTTGGACGCTTCCAGCCACAGCTTCTCTGGGTAACCTGTGCCAGGGCCTCACCACCCTCACAGGGAACAATTTCTTCCTAAATCAAATCGAAATCTACCCTCCTTCAGCTCTTCTCCATTGCTCTTCCACGACTCCTGCTGTAGGTGATTGCGCCCATCCTGACGAACCGGAAGAACCATCAGGGCTGGCCACGAGTGGTGTCACAAGACATCATCCGTCATGTCCACAGCCTGAAAAGTACTGTCTTCAAGGTTGTTGGCCAAGTGAAGGGCAAGACCTTGCTGCCTCTTCCAGCTGGCTCGGAGGGAATCGAGGACATTGATCCTAAAAACGAGAAATTGTGAGTAGCAGCCCTTGCTCTCCACTGGGTTTTCTTCTGCTGGTGCATGTGCTGCGTCTTTTGGGGATCCTCCCTGCCAGACATGGGGACTCTTCTTGCTCCCTGTCCTCTGCAGCTCATCAGACTGCCAAGGAGGGGTATTTTGCTCTCTCTGGTTCATGGGCTCTGTCTTTGGGGACTGCAATGATACAAGCAGGAAAAGCTCAGGAAGCGGAAGGGGATGTGGGCATGGAGAGAAGCAATGAGCTGCTTGGATCACTGAGGGAGAACTCCAAACTCTGCAGTCAGGTTGCTCCACGCCCTGTCCAACCTGGCTTTAGACAATTCCAGGGGTGAAGCAGCCACAGCTCCTCTGGGCACCCTGTGCCAGGGCCTCCCCACCCTCACAGGGAACAGTTTCTTCCTAGTATCTAATTCAAACCTCCTCTCTTTCAGTTTAAAACCACTCCTCCTTATCTTGTCACTAACTGCCCTTTTAAATAATCTCTCTCATGAGCTTGATTGTTTTGTGGTTTTGAAACACGAATCTGGGCTGTAACTGTAAAATCCAGCTGCCCATTGAGGTAGGTCCAACTGAGCAATGCACGTGGACACGTGGAAAGCAAAGTGACCCTCGTGCTCTGTTTTGTGCAGCCTGGAGCTGATCAACAAATCCCTTGTCCATGCCACCGAGTCAGCCATCATTGACTGGAGCCAGCAGATCCAGAGAGTGCTGAAGAAAGAGTCCTCAGAGCCTCTCCTGCAAGGCAGCAACCCAGACCCGAAGGTGGAGCTGGAGTTCTGGAGGAACAGGTGCTGGGGTGAGGGGCTGGTGGTGCTGGTTTGGGTGGAGGGGGTGCTGCTGCTGGGAGCCAAGAGCAGCTGCTTGGGGTCATGCAGAGACCTGAACCCAAAAGAAATTCCTCCCACACATAAAATAATGATGATCTCGGAGTGCCTGGAGGTGGCTGGGTTCAACTTGGCCCCACCTCAGTTCAAGGCTACACTGCGAGGGAATTTTGTTGGAAATGCTGTTTCCATCACTGTTCGCTAGGAAGCAGCCCCAGAGGAGAGATGATGGGCACTCTCCATGCTGTCATCTGGCTGCTGGTGGTGACAGAGGGGGGTTAGATGAGCCAGGGGGTGGAATTTCACCTGCCCTTTGTGCTGCGTTGGCTCAGGCTGACTCGAGACGGAGCCCTGCCCTCTGCAGAGCTGTCACCAGCGCCTGCAGAAACTCCTCCTGGCTCCTTCTGGCAGGGCCCTGCTCAGAGCAGAGCTACTCTCATCTGAACCTGGCAACAGCTGTGTCCTGTAGGGTTGGTCCCATTTCCTGCCACCACTGGGACTCAGTCCTTGTGTAACTGCAGAAAATCCCGAATCAGGCCCCAGGCAAACAGGGCTTTGGGGCACAGCTGGTGCTGCCCCAGCTGGGCTGGTAACGTGTCCTGGCTGCTGCAGGTGTGATGACCTGGAGGGCATTTACAGTCAGCTGACATCCAGGAAGGTCAGGAACATGCTGGAGGTGCTGGAGAGAGTGCAGAGCATCTACGTGCCAGCCTTCCAAAACATGCTCGTGGATGTTGAGGCAGGTGAGAAACTGGGACAGCTTCACCATGGTGCTGACCTCTGGCCTTTGTTCATAGCCTGGGGTGCCAGTGTCCTGTGCTCTCCCTGCTGGGGTGACAGGGTGGCTGTTGGCTTTTTTCGGTGTTGATAGTGAGAGTTTCTTCTTCCTTGGTCTCGGGCTTTGGGGTTATTTGCACTTGCACTTCCGGCACTTCCGAAAAGAGAATTGGGATTGTTCAGTCCAGAGAAGAGAAGGCTCTGGAGTGATCTTACTCTGGCCTTCCAGTACCTGAAGGGGCTCCAAGGGAGCTGGAGATGGGTTTTTTACGAGGGTTGGCAGTGACAGGACACGGCAGAATGGCTTCGTGCTGTCAGAGGTTAGATGGGATATTAGGAAGAAATTCCTCCCTGTGAGGGTGGGGAGGCCCTGGCACAGGGTGCCCAGAGAAGGTGAGGCTCCCCCTGGATCCTTGGAAGTGTCCAAGGCCAGGCTGGATGGGGCTTGGAGCAGCCTGGGATGGTGGAACATGTAAAAAGATGAGCTTTAAGGTCCCTTCCAACCCAAACCATTCCATGGCTCTGTGATTAGATGTTGATGATTCTCTTCTTGTTGGTCCACAGGTTTAGTTCCACAACAGTGTCCTGGTTTTATTAATTAAAATTAATTAATTTATTAACTCTGGGGTAGTTCTTCGGGGTCCAACCCCACAGCTGTACAGAGCTGAGCTGAAGGTTTCACCCAGTCAGGCACTCGTTTCTGTTCTGGTGCAGCCAGGACAGGTGGGACTGTGGTGCCTGAGCCAAACCTGGGCTCTGCTGAGCTCAGGCCCAGCCTGGCGATCCTGCAGCCCACGCAGAGCTGCGTTTTTGGTGCTGCCAGGCACTGCTTGGCTGTTGTGGCCTCAGCCTCTGCCCAGAGGCTGTCCCCACTCCCTGTCCCCACTCCCTGTCCCCACTCCCTGTCCCTCGCCATCGAGGTGATGCCTTGGGTGGCTGCCTAGAAACAGAGACCAGACAGGAGTGAGGGAAAAAAGGTGGATATTTATCTGAAAGGCCTTCAAAGGTGCACCCTGGGGAGCCAAAGGCCACATCCAAGCTGGGCCCCGAGATGGACCCCGAGTCCCGAGTTCTTCACACTTTGATAGGTTTGGTTCATTTGCAGATCAGCATCAATTGGCCAATTCAAACTTGAGCTAATGATGGAATTTCTTCCATTTCTCCCCCTCTCCAGAGGCCCTGGTTTACACCTTTTGGGCCTGGGACAGCCTGAGTGTCCTTGAACAAGGAGCTGGGAGAGGCTTTGTTGTGTCTGTGTGGCACAAGAGAGCAGCAGCCAACAGGCTCCAAGGAACTCCAGAGTCCCACACTGGGCAGTGCAGGATTTAAAAATATAAAAGCCAGAACCTAAGGCATCAGAATCAGTCTGTTTGCTGTGCTGGTTGTGCTGTGGGTGAGCAGGGATCAGGGTGATGGATGTTCAGCACACACAGGTGGGTGCTTTGTGCTCACCAGGGCTGTTTGTTCCCCTTTGTGCCAGCACCCAGCTCGTGACCCTCCCCACCCCAGCTCAATGGATCTCAGCCCTTCTCCCATCTCTTCCCACAGCTCTGAGCGAGGCTCAGGACATTGACCTGCACCTGACACCCCTCCAGCAGCCCCTGGAGGACATAGAGGCTGCTGAGTTCAGCAAGGTGAAGCCTCTCCTGGTCCCTCTGCTGCACGTGGTGTGCTGGATCTGGGCCACCTCCAAGCACTACAACGTGCCCGTGCGGATCGTGGTGCTGCTCCAGGAAATCTGCAACCTCCTCATTCAGCAGGTGCGTGGCTGTGGCACCCGTGTTTGCCACAGGAAGGGTTTTGCAGAAATCTCTTCTCTCCTGCTTTCCCCTGTCCTTGGCAAAGGGATTCTGAACCCGAGAGGGAGGGTCAGACCCGTTGAGTGCGAGAAGTCACCGTTTGCTGTGACAGCAGAAGTGACACCTCCAGTGTGATTTGGCTCTTCCAGGCCGTGCTGTACCTGTCTCCAGAAGACCTTCTGAAAGGAGAGATGGAAGAGAGCCTGGGCAAGGTGCAAACAGTGTTTGACATCCTGAACGCCTTCAAAGGGGCGTTTGAGGAGAGACGGGAAAACCTGCACGTGTATTATGAGCCGGGCCAGGAAGTGAGGAAGTGGGACTTCCACGCCAGGCTGGTGTTTGCAAGGCTGGACAGCTTCCTGAAGAGGCTGGAGATGGTGAAGGTGAGACTCTGGAGGTACTGCAGCCATCAGGAGAGCTCTGGAGCCATGAACTCCCTCGCTGGCATCTTCCCTCCCCGTGGCTCCCCCTGATGCCAGGGGATGGGGCCCCTCTCTGTGCTGCCTGGGCCCTCCTGACACCGAGGCCAGGACCTTGTTTGGCCAGGTCCTGCTCAGTGCACGTGTCAGGATTGCTGCTGTGTCCTTCTGCTCAGGCTGGTGGGTGTGTCAGTGCTCCCAAGAGTCCTCTAGGAGCCGTGCTCTTGTCGGGATGGGGGTTATGGGGCTGTGGTTTGCACGGCTGTGAATACACCAGGACAAGCTCTTAGGCTTCCTGTGGCCCTCAGAGACACCCTAGAGCTGGACATCTCCTGACGTGGACAGGGGGCCTGGGGAGGAGCAGGGACACGTTCCACATTCCTCACCAGGTCACCCCTTCCCATCCCAGTGGTCTGTCCAGCTGGGGGGCTGCGGGGTGTCCCTGTTTGCCGTGGTTCCTCGCTGTGAGATGAGGCAGGGCAGGGACAGGGACTGTCCTGATTGCCATCACCCCTCAGCCCCCAGCGTGGCTGAGGCTCCGTGAGCACCTGTCCTACACACACTGTGCACACTGTGAGCTCTCCTGTGCTTCACAGCTCACTGCATCTGCTGCTCACCTCTTTCTGAAGTGAATCTCTGTTTATGGATGACCATTCCCAGCAGTGGGGTCAGATGGGCACTGTACAGGCTGCATTTGCCTATTCAAAGCCAGCTCTGGGTTGCTTTTCTCCATCTCTCACTCTCTGCACTGCAACAGAAGGTTTTGCTGTTTTACCCACACTGTGTAACTCTACTCATTCCTTAATGAGCTGTGTTGAAAACCACAATGGCTGACAGCTATTTTAAAACTACTCTTAATCGTAGAATCACTGAGTAGTTTGGGTTGGAGGGGACTTTGAAGATGATCTCGATCCAACTCCCTGAGCAGCCTCGCTGTGCCCAGGAGCTCCTTTGGCCCAGCAGCAAACACGGCTCTGTGGTGTCACGACTGTTGCCATCTGCCTGTGTCTGAACCTGTGTGTGCCTCCTCTGGCTCTGCAGGGCCTCCTGACCACGGCCCTGGACCTGGCACAGCTGGAGAAGATTGAGTTTGGCGGGATGAAAGGGAAGGCCCTGGGCCAGCAGGTGCTGGACGTGTACGAGGAGTTCCAGGAGGGGTACCAGGCGTTCTCAGAGCGAGCCCACGACTGCCTGGACCTGGCCAACGCTGTAAGTGGGACCAGCCCGTGGGAGAGCCAGCAGCACAGCCTTGCTTCCAGCGAGCAGCCCCCTCTGTGACAGAGCCCTGGTCCCTCCTTCCCAGCTCCTTCCTCCCTTTGTTGTGGTCTGATCTGTCCCTGTAGGGGACAGGGAGCTGCTGGCCTTTCCTGCAGGCACTTGGGAGTTCTTGCAGCTCCGTATCTCGGAATCACAGAATGAACCAGGCTGGAAAAGATCTTTGAGGTCATCAAGTCCAACCTGTGACCCAACACCTCCTCATCAACCAAACCACGGCACTGAGTGCCATGTCCAGTCTGTTTTTTAAACCCCTCCAGGGATGGTGACTCTTAATTAAGGTGGGCAAATGATGATAAAAACCTGGGGAGAATACTCATTTCACAAATATTATAATGGGTCTACCCAGGGAAATAAGATAACACTTAGGTGTGCATGCTCCATGTCCAGTATCCGTGTCATCTCCACACACTGCCTTTAGAAATCACCTATTATTTAAGATGCCAGATGACCTTTTAATAAAACACCAATGAAGTGACATTTTAAAATATTTCCAACGTAACCACAGTCCCTAGCTCTTGCCCAGCAGCACGTTTGTGCAGTTCCCTGGGCAGATGATTCCAGTGCCCAGTCACTCTTTCAGTGAAGAATTTTTTCCTGACGTCTAACCCAAACTTCCCCTGGCACAGCTTAAGACTAGCCTACCTTGCTGGTTCAGCGAGTGCATCTGTGGGTTTTCGGGGTGCTGGTGTGGTCTTCAGGCCAGGCTCAGGGTCAGAGAGTGCAGAAATAGCCCATCTTGCCTCCAGGCTGAAGTTAGTACTTGTTGGACTGTGGATCCATCCTGGAGGGCCATGGGACAGCACAGAAGTGTCCTCGACTCCGTGGGGCTTGGCCGGAGGGTGGCCAGAGGAGTGGTTTAATTCCTGGTGAATAAGAAGAGGAAATATCTCTGGGCTGGGAGGTGGCAGGTACCTCCCCGGTGCCTCCTCACAGCTCAGGACTCGCCGTCCCCTTCCCGCAGGAGTTTGAGCAGGACGCCTTGGCTTTCCAGCAGAAGGTCGAGGACATCGACCGCCGGCTGGGCACTGTGTTCACCCAGGCCTTCAGCGACGCCCCGGACCTGCAGCACATCTTCAAGGTTTGTCTGTCCCCTCCCTTCTCTCTCGGTGAGTCCCACGGAGAGGCCGGACAGTGCTGGAGCTGCAGGCACGTGGGGCTGGGGTTTGCCCACGGGATGGACAGGTTAGGGATGCTCAGACCTGTGGGTCTCTCATGAGCTGCGCTGCAGCCCCGGAGCTGGGAGTGGTTGGGAGTGTCCCTGCTCTTCCCCTTGTGACACAAACAGAACAGGCCTGTGCTCAGTTTGGGGAAAAGTGGTCAAAGAAATAACCCAAATCAGGCTTTTGGATGGCAGGAGTTTCACTGGGCTCTCTGGGAGCTGGAGGAAAGGCTGCTTTGTGTAGGAGTCCCAAGGCCAGGTTGGACAGGGTCTGGTGGGAGGTGTCCCTGCCCGTGGCAGGGGCTGGAATGAGCTGGGCTTTAAGGTCCCTTCCACCCCAAACCATTCTGTGATTCTCTGATTTCCTGGTGAAGACTGCTGCTCAAACCAGGTGATCACTGTTAATATCTAATTTGTTAATACATGAATGCATTTCAACTTGGAAAACTGAGGTTTTCTAGAAACGAGGGTGCTTTGTTTACCAGTGCATCTACCCTGCAGGGAAAGTAAATTGTATTTTCTGAAAATATTCAATAGAGTTGTAAAAAAAAAAAAAAAAAAAAGTAGGAAATGATAAGTGATGGTATTTATCTTTCTGAGTTGCTGTGGGGTTTTTTCAAGGAGCAAGTTTTGAAGCATTTGGAGAATGACAGCTGGAATATGGTTCACCCACAGAGAAGGTCTGAGCATCGCTGTAGCAAAGACATCCTTTGTGATACGGTTTAGTGGTGGGATTCGGTCAAGGGTTGGACTTGGCGATCTTGGAGGTCTTTCCAACCTTAGTGATTCCATGCAAGGCAGGAACCACTTGGGAAAGCAGGGGAAAAACCTCCCCTTTGCCAAAGTGCCCATCAGTGCAGATCTCTGAGCTGTGGAGGAAGAAGCCTGCACCAGTGGGGAAAATCCCAGTGGGACTTTGTGCAGGGGGGTGGACTTTTCCCCAATTCTTTCCCTGCTTCTTGCCCTGCACAGCTTCTGGCCATGTTCCGGAACCTTCTGGAGCGCCCCGTGATCGCTGCAGCTGCGGCTGACAAGGTCCCTGTCCTCCTCAGCATGTTCAGCTCTGCCCTGGACCAGGCCAGGCTCATCTACACCAGGCACACCCAGGCAGGGCTGCAGCTCGGTGGGTGCCCTGTGCGGAGGAAAATTGATTTTCACAGGAGATTGGATTCAGGTTAATTTAGGGGGGAAATAATTTGGTTTTGCTAAGGAAACCAGAACTTCCCAAATCGCAAAGGTTTTCAGCTTCTGTAGCTCCCAGTGGAAAGGGAAATGCCTGGGAATGCTCTGCTCTTGGCATTAAAGCAATGCCAATATCCTTGTTTTAAATGTTTGTGAGCGAGATGTGGCTGGGATCGAAGGCACGTGCTGAGCTTTTTTGCAATGCTGTGAATGCAGAGATGTGAGGGGGAGGTGGGAATGAAGGGTTTGGTCAGCCTTTTCCAGGTTTGTTGTTTCCTGGCACAGAAGGGAATAGGAAGGCTCCTGTCAGGTTATGAGGGTTAGCGTCTCTTCCTGGACAGCAGCCCGTTTCCTTGCCTCAGGAAGACTGTTCTGGAGCCAGGCAAGTCCAGGAGAGGCAGCAGTGCTGGAACCAGTGCAGGCTGACAGAGGGAATGGGGACATTCATGGGGGATGAGTCCAGCATCTGCTGTGACTTCGGGGAGCGTTGTTCTGTGGCTCTTACATGGGATGGTCACAACCAGCTCCCAGCCAGAAATCCCTTCCTCAGCACTTGTGGGAAGCAGGGAATTCACCCCAATCTCAAAATTCAGCAGCTCTGCTTCCAGGACATGCCAGGCTCCTCCTCTGATCCCTTGTTCCAAACCCAGAGGCACAGGGCCACTTGGAGGTCCCAGACCCACACCGTGTGGCAGAGGTTGGATTTCAGGGAAGAATCCTGGGAACCAGGGCGGTTTTGTGGGGCTGAGTTGCTGTGGGTGTCTCTGGGGTGGCAGTGCTCATGAAATGCTGTTCCCCTGTGCCCTGCCAGGGTTCCCCCCCCTGCACAAGAACGTCCCTCCCGTGGCTGGAGCGCTGGGCTGGGCACAGGAGCTGCGGGCGCGGATCCAGGGGCCCTTGGAGCACCTCCGGCGCATCCCACGGCTGTGAGTGTCTGCTCCACAGAAATTGCTGTGTGACTGTCTGGAAATCTCGTCTCTAATCAATCTTCAGATGTTCTTTCTGTGTTGAATGTTATCCCGTGGCTGTAGCTGAAACAATCCTTAGTGAAGAGGTGAGAAGTGGCTGCTCTGGAGCCATTCACTTCCCTGCCATCTTTGTTTTTTAGAGAAGCTCATTAATTGGATTGGTTTTGAAGTGGTTGAGAGGCGCACTGGGATAGAAGATGGGCTCTTCAGCTTTCAACATAGCCCTAGGCTGCAATTAAAATAGATATTGGAACCTTTCTCACTGTGATTCCTCTCAGCACGGTCTCCAGGACCTCCTTGGGAGCAGCCCAGCCCTTGGGTATTGGCAGAAGACAAATTTCTCAGCCTTAAACAAGGGAATGATCTCCCAAGATCAAGAAAAAAAACCAGAGCTGGAATTCTCATCACCCAAATCCTTGCTGTTATCTTGGAGATGTGTGTCCCTGCATTCAGCATTGATTTTACCCCTCTCTCTAGAGCAGTTAATGACAAATCCTTCAGCAGGGTGGTGTGAGGCTTTTTCCCATGTGCAGCTTGAGAGGGAGAAAGGATTGAAAAGGAAAAATGAAGATATGTGTGCACATAGATATATGTTATGTATTATACAAATAATCTATATAATAGATGTTATTGCATGTATTTTATATATTTTTTTTTATATTATATAAACACTCATTCACACAGCTGTGACCTGCATCTAGTGGAGCACAGCTGTGACAGAAAACTGTCAAGGGTAAAATGTTTAGAAGTGATGTTTGGTGACTGGTTTTTCCAGCAGCCCTGGGCCCTTCTCCCCTCCCAGGTCCCCATTTTGCAGGTCAGCATGGAAACACCTGAGAGAGAGCACAGGGCAGCCTTTGGGCAGGGAGAGGATTTGGGGTGATGTGGCGGGGGGAAATCCAAGCACACTGTGCCTGCAGACTGTGGGGGACCCTGGGAAGGGGAAAATGCAAACCTCAGCCCCCGGGACTGAAGGTGACCCCTGTCTGTTGTGCTGCCAGGAGCCTGGACTCTGCCCAGGGACGAAGGGTGGTGCAGAAATATGAAAAAATGATCCGGCTGCTGGACAGGTATGGGGGGCTCAGGAACACTCCCCTCCCCTGAGCCACCTTCCAGCACATTTGGCAGCCCAGGGCCCAGGAATGTCCCTTGCTAAACCCAAGGGAATTCCCTGCTGGGAGAGGAGGAGGGATCCTGTGGGTACCACGGGTTTGCTGGGATGGCTTCAAATGAGAATCCTGCAGGGAAGGAACGGGGGCTCTGCAGCCCAGCAGGAACATCGGAAGGAGCTGCTGTGGGGTGGAGGAGCTGCTCTGGCGGAAAGCCTGGGCTGGGAGAAGTCTCTGTCCTCTCTTGCCCGTGCACTGGCTGTGTTTGCAGAGGCTGTAACGTGTGTATTCCACAGTCTGGGGTGGGAGTCACCGCCCAGGACTTGGCACCTCAATGTCTGAGGTTAAACCTGGCTGCCCTGGGCTGTCGTTTGAGAGGAGCCTCTTCCCCAGGGAGGAGATCCCTGCAGGGCCCTGCTCCCCTTCTCCAGCAAAAGGAGCTGAGAGCCCGGGCTGCTGGATGCTGCAGGGTGCATGGAGGGAACCCTGTCCCCATTACCAGAACAAGGCTGGGTAATTCAGCACAGCCTTTCGGAGAGGAGCAGCCCCACAGATGGTCTGGGGTCACCACCCCGGGGTGCTGTCTCCTGGGTGACGTTTCCCAGAGCGCTCAGGTGACACCGTGACTCAGAACAGACTTTGTCACTTGGGAGGTTGGGACTGTCCGTGACGTGTCAGAAGCCAGGACCCCTCTTCTGCCCTCTGTGCTCCCATCCCAGGGGTGTCATGGTCTCACTCAAACAAGTGAGATCAGCTGCAGCCACCCCCAGCATCCCTGTGGCTTTAGGCACCTGTCCTGCTTAGGCCTTCAGAAACCCCCAGCTGCTGATACATCACGTTAGGCTAAATGCTTTGGAAAGGCTGCCTCCAAATCTGAACCCTCTGCTAAAACTGGTACTTGAGAGGGCTTTGCCCTCCTGGCTTGATGCTGCCGCTGTTTTTTGGGTGTTTGTGTTGGAAGCCCTGTTGATCGTGGAGATGGCGTGGATGGGCTTTGGACATTCCCTCACCGTCTTCAGTCCTCAGGGTGGACTTGGCTTCCACTCAGTTACATCTGCACTCTGCTGGCCCGGTAACTGCGTGATGGATGTTTCTCTTTTCTGGCAGGTATCAGGAAAAGCTCTACTTAGACTGGTCCCAGACAGTCTCAGAGAAATCCCAGTACAACCTCACTCGGCCGCTCATCCGGCGAGACCCACAAACCAAACTGATCATGGTCAATTTCGATCCCCAGG
This sequence comes from Eulacestoma nigropectus, assembly GCA_013397775.1. Taxonomy (NCBI): domain Eukaryota; kingdom Metazoa; phylum Chordata; class Aves; order Passeriformes; genus Eulacestoma; species Eulacestoma nigropectus. Next base: position 149,668 of record VZTE01000839.1, on the reverse strand, counting down.
TAAGAGCTGCTGCCCCTCGGCTCTCCTGCCCCCCGGGGCATGTCCCCAGGCTGTGGGGGACATCTGCTGGGGTTGGGGCTGGATCTGTTCTCTGTGGTCTGTGGAACCCTTCCCGTGGGGGTAACAAGGACCTACCACGGATCTGCTCTGCCTAAGTACCAGGATTACAGTTGGAGCAGAGCAAATTCTGGTTAAAGCCAGTGGCAGGAAGTCCCCCAGGAGCCAGAGGTGCAGCTGGTGTCAGCATATCCAGACCAGGGTTGATACTGGTGTGGGGAGTGGTGGGGCATCCTCTACAGATGCACATTCACGTTACGTGTACCTGAAACCTGAGCTTCTGAAAGGGTGTAAAAAACCCAGGGAAGGTTGGTTTTGTGACTCCAGAAATCCCTGATGGAAGCTGGCACCAGAAGGAGTTGAGTCACTGGGTTTGAGGGATGGTACTGGTTTTTTTAATTATTTTTTATGCCAACCAGCCCAGCAAACCAAGAGAACTGGAGCCATCTTATCTTTCACTTTGATAACGGCCAAGCTCCTCTTGCAGGCACCGTATTGCTGAGACTTGTGATGTGGGTCAGCCTTCATCTGAGGGGGGATCCACATGGATGGGGATGGCTGAGAGGACCAGAGGTGATGGTGGCTTTTAGGGGCTGCCTAGGGTTTGCTGGTTGATACTTAACAGAGCTGGGAAGAAACACGGAGCCAGAGATCAGCGGGAAACAGGTGGAACGGACCAGGAGCTGTCCCCACCCTTTCCAGCGCGCTGCTTTGGGAATAAACCAGCAGGAAGCCCCCGTGCTGCTCAGGATGGACTGGGGGAAATGCCAGGAGCTGTGGGGATGGTGCTGTGCTCAGCTCTGTGCCTTGCTTCCCCAGCTGGTGTCGGTGCTGAGGGAGGTGAGCTACCTGTGGGGCAGCGGGGCAGGAGCCATCCCCCCGGAGGCAGCTGAGATCTATTCCTGCAAGGAATCCTTCCGGCAGCTGGTGGCCAGCCTGGAGCTGATGGGGAACAGGTACAACAAGGTCCTGAGGACGGTGCTGGAGGTGGAATATCCTCTGGTGCAGGGGCAGCTGCGGGACATCGACTTGAAGCTGCAAGAGGCAGAAGAAACGCTGACCTGGAAGACGGAGGGTGAGCTGGCTCTGTGTGACGCCTGGGTCTCCTCACATTCCCCCGTGTGCCCGCTCTCTGTTCCCTGGTTCCCAGTGGCAGCTCCCAGTAGGACAGGGCACTCTCTGGCATATCCAGCACCGGGGAGATGAGGAGCAGCTCCCAGCGTGCCTGCTCCTTTCCACATTCCCCTGATCCGCTGGGGCTGCGGACAGGATCCTCAAGTTTAGCCCAGGCTCTGGGGAGGAGAGGCTCTGGTGGTCCCTGCTGTGGCTTGTTGGGGTAGGAGGGAGGTTGAGGTGGCTCTGCTGGTCAAGGTGGTGAATCTCTTACCTTAGGGATGAGTGAGAAATACACGAGACTGCGGGGAAAAAGTCTGAATGGGGAGGCACCGGAGCTTGGCCCAGCAGCTCTGACAACAGGTAATTGATCCTCTCATCTTCCCCAGGTGTCTGGGATCACATCTCCGGGGTGATGGGGGATGTCCGTGACCTGGAGCAGAGGGTGCAGAGAGCCAAGGACAACGTTGAGGAGATCCAGAGCGTCGTGCGCTCGTGGGGGTCGCCCGTATTCGAGAGGAGGGATTCCAAAAGGGAGTCAGTGCTGAGCCTGGAGGAGTGCCAGGAGCGCCTGGAACGGCGCTACAGCCTCGTCAGGGCGTCTGGGCAGAGGATCCACTCGCTGGTCAAGGTGAGGGGGCACCTTCGGGGGTGGGTGGCTCTTCAGAGGCTCCGTGTGTCCCTGCAGCGCTGAAAAGGTCCAGAGCTGCTTTGACTTAAATGATCCCATTTGAAAACCTGACTCGGTGTTAATTGATGTTGTCTCCGAGGGGTGAGCTGGAACGGGGCTGTGGGGCTGGCGCCGCTGGGCTCCCAGCCCGGGGCAGGACCGGCAGCAGCCGCAGCCCAGGGAAGGGTCTGGCTCCAACTCTGGCTGCTGGAGAGCCACTAGAGGGGAGTGGTGCACCGGGTTTGGGATCCTGCTCCAAGGAAAAACCCCCTCTGAGGTGTTTACCCGAGGACAGAGGCTGGGGCTGACCCTTCGGATCCAGGCTTGATGTCCCTCTGCGGAGCAGGAGGTGATGCTGACCGTCCAGGGAGAAGCTGAGTGACAGGAGAAACACTGCTGTCCCAAACCTTGGTGCTTCCCAGCAGCTTTGCCACAGCTCAGAGTCCTCTGCAGGCCAGGAGAAGGTCCAAAGCTCTGCTCCTCACCTGCCTGCAGCCAGGTGTTGTGCGTGTCAGGGACAGCCCCTGGCCTGGAGGGAGAGGGGTTTTAGGCCCAGCCCTCTCCTGAGGGTCACTGTCTGGCCTTGGACTCTGAAGAGAACCAGATGGGTTCATCAGGAGGGGCCTTTGAGACACCCAGTACTCCCTGCCCCAGGGGTGCAGAGCAGCCTCAAGTCCTGTGGCCTCAGAGAAGAGGGAGGAGAACACGTGGAAGACCTTCTAAGGCTCTTCCACACTCCATTTTCACCTTGAACTGTTCCTGGAGCCCAAGGAGCCCTTGACAGGGGCAAATCATGGCCACACCACCAGTAGGAAGGTCCATCTTTCCCACCTCTCCACGAGGCTGGCACTCCTGTGCTGCCCAGCATCAGCCCTTAGCAGTGGGCAGCTCTCTTTAGGACAGACTCAGCCCTGCTGTGGGTGAAGGCATCTTCTTTGTCTTCCAGGAAAACCAGAGCCTCCTACTTGCAGACCCAGCATCTGATGCCTGGAAGGCGTATTTGGATTATGTGGATGAGATAGTCCTGGATGGATTCTTCACTGCCATCGAGTGCTCACTCAAATTCCTCCTGGAGAACACAGGTGACCCCTGGCTCCTGTCCCCTGGCTGCAGTGGCTGCTCAGCCTCTCCAAGGGGACGTCTCTGGTTGTGCTGCCTCACACTCAAGAGTTGCTCTCTCCTTCCTGGCTTTCCTCTGGTGCTGGAGCCTCCAGGAAGGGAGGGCGACTCCATCAGTGGTCACTGGATTGCTCAGGGGGAGGGATGGAGGTGGCTGTGCCCTGTCTGCAAGGGTTAATGGATGGAGAAAATGGAGGCGTCCTCCCACGTCTGTGCTTGGACATCGGTCACCTCCCGCCCTCCCGTGCCCAAAGCATCGGGGTGGCACCATCCTTCCTTTGTGAGGAGTCTCAAGAGCCAGTTCTGCTCCTGAAAATCACGAATTAAACTCTCAGTCCCTGAGCAGAGGTGAGCTGGGTTCAGCAGTCACCAGCCCAGCCCTCCTATCTAAGGCCACCAGGGAGGTTCACTTGCTCTGCTGAGAGCAGCTCGTGTCCAGCTAAAGCACATCCCCAGGAACGCTTCCCTTCTGGATGTGGAGGCACAATGAGCCGGAGAATTGCCTGCAGTTCTTCACCATCTTGTTAAAAACTTGCATATGTTGTCACATTTGCATCTGGCTTCAGTTTCTGGTTGCTGTTGTTTTTTTTTTTTTCGCGCCTTTCACCACTAAATTAAAAAGCCTCTTGGTTCCTGTTGTTTTTCTCCTCCGCAAGCACTTCCGTGCTGTCATTGTTCAGCTCTCAGACTCTCTCTGCATTAACTGAGGAGCCTGGTCTCTTCAAGCCTTTCCTCCTCAGGGTGTTTCTGGTCCTTAAATCGCTTGTGTCTCATCTGTCCCCCACTGTCTTTGGTGGGTACCACAACACCAACATCTCCACAGGTTGTGCAGACACCAGTGAGTGTGTGTGTGCGCCACCACACCTTCCTGCTGTCCCTGTAGGCCACGTGGTATCCTGTAGCAGGACGTTAGTGGTGGCTCAAGACCCCTCGAGAAAGGCTCTGACATCTCTGTTCTCCCCCACCAGACCCCAAGGCAGGGCTCGCTCCCCTGTTCGAGGTGCAGCTGGATTTGGTGATCCCAGATTTGGTGTTTCACCCTCCCTTGGACCCTGGCACCAGTGATGGCTTCTGTGACATGGTGGAAAGTCTTCTCAACGGCATCTACCGCATCTCCTCGCTGGTGCCCCGGCTGGCCGCGCACAGCGGCTTCTGCCACTACCAGGTCTGTGCCCGCGCTGGGTGGCAGTGAGGAGGTGCCACGTGCTCCCATGTCACTGTGCTCTCCTCTCTCCTTTTTCTTCCCTCTCTCCCTTTTCTTCTTGCCTCTCTTTTCTCCCCCCTTTCTCCCTCCTCTTTTCTCTCCTCTCCTCTCTCTCCTCTGTCCTCTCTTTCTTCTCTCTCTCTCTCTCCTCTCCTCTTTCTCCGCTCTCTCGTCTCACCTTTTCTCCTCTCTCCCCTCTGTCCCCTGTCCCCTCCGTGTCCCCTGTCCAGGCTGACCTGGAGGACATGTCCGACCTGTCCGGGATGCGCCAGGAGCTGCTGAGCCGCGCTCAGGCCGTGGTGGGCGCGTGCTGCGAGCACCGCGCGGGGCTGGAGCGCTACTCGCACCTGTACGGGGAGGACAGGAGGGAGCTGTGCCGCCAGTTCCTGCTCTACGGCCGCGTCCTCACGGCCGCCGACATCGAGGCCCACGGCGAGGACGGGGTCCCCGAGGCGCCGCCCACGCTGCAGCAGTTCAGGGAGCAGATCGGCTCCTACGAGCAGCTCTACGAGGAGGTGACGCGCATGCAGCCCATCAGCACCTTCCAGGGCTGGCTGAGGCTCGACGCCCGGCCCTTCAAGGCAGCCTTGCTCAATGAGATCAAAAGGTGGAGCTTGGTGTTCAAGCAGCATCTCCTGGACCACGTCACGCACAGGTGAGAGCTGCTCCTGCCTCTGCTCCTGGGGCCTGCGCTGGGGTTTCTCTTGTCTTGGCTGGGCTGAGTCGTTTCACACTGATAGCCAAGGCAGTGACAGAATCGTGGAATACCCTGGGTTGGAAGGGATCCACGAGGACCACCCAGTCCAGCTCCTGGCCCTGCACAGACACCCCAACAATCCCACCCTGTGCATCCCTGGGAGCGGTGTCCAAGCGCTCCTGGAGCTCTGGCAGCCTCAGGGCCATGACAACCTCCAGAGCTTATACAGGAGCAAGAGAAGGGCCCATGCTGCATGGCAGCTCCACCACACCCCTGTGTCTTCCGTGCCCTGGTCTCTGCTGCTGTGTGAGCTGGGAACGGTGACACCAACTGGTCTTAAGCTGCACCAGGGGAAGTTTAGGTTGGACATCAGGAAAAAATTCTTCACTGAAAGAGTGACTGGGCCCTGGAATCGTCTGCCCAGGGAGGTGGTGGAGTCACCGTCCCTGGAGGTGTTTAACAAAGCCTGGATGTGGCACTCAGTGCCATGATTTAGTCGATGAGGAGGTGTTGGGTCACAGGTTGAACTTGGTGATCTCAAAGGTCTTTTCTAACCTGGTTCATTCTGTGATCCCTGAGACCACTGACATCCCTGAGCCGGTGCCCCTGGGCCCTGACGTGTGGTGTCAGACAGGGCATGTGTTTGCCCACTCATCCCGAGCCAAATAATCCCATCTCTGCCAGGGCTTTGTGCTTGCTTTACTGGATTTGGTGGTGGCCATCAGTAAATCTGCATTAATGAGGTTTCTAAAAGCCCACGATTCAGGTAGCCTGGCATGAGCAGCCATGGGGAGGTGTCTTCAGGTTACGAAAAGGAGCAGTTTGGGCTCCAGCTATTGCATTAACACGTGTTTCTTGCTCTGAAGAGCTGCTCGGCTCTGTGCAGGACAATGCCTCAGGTGATTTATTGGTCACAACTGAAGGGTGTCTTAGGTCTCGGATGCTCCCAGGAAAGCGTTCACAGCCATCTGAAGAGGAAGCTGCTGCGTTGGGGTGGTGATAGGATCTCCTGTGTGCTTTTCAGCACCAGAATTCTGTCAGATAATTTCTTTGCAAAGAGGTTTTGTGTGGCAGCGAATGAGCATTTAGGAGCTGTTATTGAGAGGCCCTGACTCAGCAGTTTAGTCTTTATTACCTGAAGCATTTAAGGAGACTTTCAGGCCCAGCAGCATCCAGAGAATTTAAGCAGGCACTTAAAAATAAGTGATTTGGGAGGTGGAGAATGGATGTGCTGGGAAGGACTGGAGGCCCAGGAGCCCATTGTTGCTCTGCTCAAAGTGCCCAGCAGCTGGTGAGGTTAAGAACAGAATAAGCAGGTGAGGAAACACGCCCCAAACGCTCTCCTTGTCTGTGATGTTTTGTGGCTCAAGGGCTTTGAGAGACAGGGATCTTAATTTTAAAGTCCTGGAGGGATTTTTTTTTTCCTCCCACAAGTGTCCAGTTGTTTTTCTGAATTGCTGTGAATTTGTGTCACCTGCAGGAGGGAGCTGCCCTGTGAGGTGAGGCAGTGCATGAAGGACAATCCCTGTGTGTTACAGCTTTGCAGTGTGTCATGTTCTCCTGGGGAGCTGGGATTCTTGTGGTGGAAGAGATGGGGTGAAAACTGTCACAGAATCCCAGAATGGTTTGGGATGGAAGGGACCTTAAAGCCCATCCAGTGCCATGGGCAGGGACACCTCCCACTGTCCCAGGGTGCTCCAAGCCCTGTCCAGCCTGGCCTTGGACACTTCCAGGGATCCAGGGGCAGCCACAGCTTCTCTGGGCACCCTGTGCCAGGGCCTCTCCACCCTTCCAGTAAAACCTCAAAGATCCCTTCTCCAGAGCCCTCCTGAGCTCACTGTCTCTGTTCAGGCACCCTGTCTCCAGCTTGAAAAGTCCCAACCTGTCTTTCTGTTCCTTGAAGGAAGCTGTACCACATCCAGGGATACCTCTGAGCAGGAACTGCAGTTCTGAGGCTGGATGTTGATTCCAGAGGAACTGCCCTCATGCCGTGCTACCTGCCCTGCTTTGTGCTCCACAGCTTGGCCGACCTGGACGAGTTCATCCAAACAGCCGAGAGAGGTTTGAGCAGAAAGGTGGAGAAGGGTGACTATGGTGGCTTGGTGGAGGTCATGGGTCACCTGCTGGCTGTGAAGGAACGTCACAGTGCCACTGATGCCATGTTTGAGCCCCTGAAGGAAACCATTGAGCTGCTGAGGGCCTACGAGCAGCAGCTGCCCGAGGAAGTCCACCAGCAGCTGGAGGTGGGTGAGGACTTGTGGTGGGCACAGCATTTTGCCCAGGAGCAGGAGGCAGAGGGAGCAGGAGTGGAGGAGCATCCCGGGGATATCCAAGGCCCTGCTCCCTGTCATTAGAGGGCCTCAGTGGGCAGTGTTTTGCTATTGCAGGGTGTGCCTTAATAGCTCTAAAATTTGGAGTTACATTGAGATTTTTCTTTTAAAGCAGAGATTAAGCCTTTTGTTATGTGTGAAAAACACAGAATTGCCTGCTCCAGCTCCCAGCGATTACTCTCAAAAAAAAAAAATTAATGCATTTTCAAATTCATCTGTTAATTAGGTTGAATTATAATTATTTTAAAATAAGCTGATTCTTTGCAGCTATGGAGATGGGAAGGATAATGTTGGCACAGGAGCTGCCTTCTCACAGGACTTCAGTCCTCCTCCGGGTCAGACCACCAGACCTGCTTCACCCAGAGGACATCCCTGGGAGCAGGTTATGAAAGGATTTTGGCACCTTCCCACATCTGGCTGTCATGAGTCAGTTTTTTTGGGAATTCCTTTCATTTCTGCCAAGGGGACCATGAGATGAAGGTTGCAAGAGATGGTGAGGTGCCCAACCAGTGCTGGGGGACAGAGACGAGCCCCGTCAGCAGTGTCTTCACCCACCATAAAGCCCAGTCCTGTGGGGCAACCCAACCCCTCAAAATCCCCCTGCCAGGGAGCTGCTGGTGTGTGCAAATACCTTCAAACGACTGATTTATTTTCCTGATAGAAGAAATGAGGATGTCAAGCAGCCATCCAGATGCGGGAGATAGCAAGGGAGTTGCTCTTTCTGGCGAGTGACAGCAACACTTGTGTGTGAATGATTCATTCCCTCCTGCACGGAGTGGGAAAAGCAGAAGTCCCTCTAGGCACCTCTCCCTCCGTGGCTGTGGAGATGGATGGGCTGGAGCTGCTGCTTGGTAGGAAAAGGAGGAAGCAGCTCTGTGCCCTGCTGTGGTCATGGATAGTGATTTCTATTGAGACTCTAACAAAAAATGCCCGGAAGAGACCCCTCAGGAGGGGCTGGCCCCGCCCTGGCCATCTCTGCTCCCTCAGAGCTGCCTCCAGCTGTTTCCCTTCTTTCCATGGTGGGTCTCCATTACTCTCCTCAAGAATGTGAACTGGGATGGAAAGAATCCCAAAGTCTTTCCTGTGGGCTTGCTCAGCACGTGGGGATGAGGGAACCTGGGGGACAGGAGAGCCCTTGGCAATCATGGAATAGTCAAGGTTGGAAAAGATCTTTAAGATCATAAAATTTCACCATCCACCCAGCACCACCATATTCACCACTAAACCACATCCCCAAGTGCCACATCCACAGGATTTCTGAACACTTCCAGGGATGGTGACTCCACCACTGCCCTGGGCAGCCTGTTCCAATGCTTTACAACCCTTCCCCTGAACTTTTTTTCCCTAATATCCAGTCTGGACCTCCCCAGGCACGACTTGGGGCATCCCAACCAAACTCCCCTGCAGTTTTACCCGCGGGATCTGTCGCTTTTCCCATTCTGGGGTTATCCACGAGCAGATCTCACCCCGCAGAGCCAACCCTGCCTCCCAGTAGTGCCGTTGTGCCCGCAGGAGCTGCCGGAGAAGTGGAGCCGGGTGAAGAAGCTGGCTCAGGCCGTGAAGCAGCAGGTGGCCCCTCTGCAGGCCAGCGAGGTGACAGCCCTGCGCCAGAGCTGCGCCGCCTTCGACGCCCAGCAGCTCCGGCTCAGGGAGCGCTTCGCGAGGGAAGCTCCCTTCAGGTACAGATGTGCCAGCATCGCGCGAGCCCGGAGAGAAAAAAGCTGTGAGGGCTCGTCCCTGCACGTCCTGGGGATCCACAGATCTCCTGCCAGCTCGCAGCCTGCCGTGCTCGCGGTGTTGTGTCCCCGGGAGGAGGCTGGGTTTGGGTGGTGTCAGCAGTGCCACGTGGCTCAGCCACCAGGCTGAGACCTCTCATCTCTCCTCTGGCTCTCAGAGGCTCTGTTTGTTTTACGGGCTCTTTAGAAGTTGTTACAATATCACTTATGGAGAATAAACATTTATTTCTAGGTTTGACACCGAAAAGCCTTATCAACTGCTGGATGCAAAGCACATGGAGATTAAACAGATGGAGTCAGCCATGACCTCGATTTATGAATCAGCTGGTCTGTTTGAAGTCACGGTGCCAGAGTACAAACAACTGAAGCAGTGCAGGAAGGAGCTGTGTCTTCTCAAAGAGCTCTGGGACATGATCTCCCTGGTGAACACCAGCCTCGATGAGTGGCAGACCACCAAATGGGTGGATATTAACGTGGAGAACATGGATCTGGAGTGCAAAAAGTTTGCGAGAGAGATTCGGAATCTGGATAAGGAAATGAGGGCATGGGATGCTTTCAGTGGGCTGGACAGCAAGGTGAAGAACATGCTGACGGCCCTGAAGGCTGTGGCAGAACTGCAAAATCCTGCCATCAGGGAAAGGCACTGGAACCAGCTGATGCAGGTGACGGGCGTGAGGTTTGTGATGGACTCGGACACCACCCTGGCTGACCTCCTCAAGCTCAACCTGCACCAATTTGAGGGGGAGGTCCATGGCATTGTGGACAAAGCGGTGCGAGAAATGAGCATGGAGAAGGTGCTGAAGGAGCTGAGGGTGACTTGGAGCTCCAGGGAGTTTCAGTACGAGCCTCACCCCCGCACCAACATCCCCTTGCTGAGGTCAGATGAGGAGCTCATTGAAACTTTGGAAGACAACCAGGTGCAGCTGCAGAATTTGATGTCATCCAAATACATCGCTTTCTTCCTGGAGGAGGTGTCTGCCTGGCAGAGGAAGCTCTCCACCACCGACTCTGTCATCTCCCTCTGGTTCGAGGTGCAGCGCACATGGTCTCACCTGGAGAGCATTTTCATAGGCTCAGAAGATATCCGGGCACAGCTTCCCCAGGTATCAGCCCCCACATCCCGTATTTCCTGTTTGGAAAGAAGAAGAGGCTCCATTATGAAATGGCGTTATCTATAGTGCCAAGTTACCCAAAGCAGGGCTGTTCTCCTGCTGCCTCGCTTCTCTGGAGGCTCCCTCAGTGCTGTGGTTGTTCCCCTGATGCCTTGAGGGGCTGCCTAGAAACAGAGCCCAGACAGGAGTGAGGGAATAAAGGTGGATATTTATCTGAAAGGCCTTCAAAGGTGCACCCTGGGGAGCCAAAGGCCACATCCAAGCTGGGCCCCGAGATGGGCCCCGAGTCACGAGTTCTTCACACTTTGATAGGTTTGGTTCATTTGCAGATCAGCATCAATTGGCCAATTCAAACTTGAGCTAATGATGGAATTTCTTCCATTTCTCCCCCTCTCCAGAGGCCCTGGTTTGCACCTTTTGGGCCTGGGACAGCCTGAGTGTCCTTGAACAAGGAGCTGGGAGAGGCTTTGTTGTGTCTGTCTGGCACAAGAGAGCAGCAGCCAACAGGCTCCAAGGAACTCCAGAGTTCCACACCGGGCAGTGCAGGATTTAAAAATAAAAAAGCTGGAACCTAAGGCATCACCCCCAGGATGTTTTTGTGCCCCAGGCTGTGCTTGAGCCGTGCTGAGGGGCTGATCTCCCTTCCACCACTGCATGGCAAACACAGAGCTCCTGGGTGCTGAGCAGGAGCTGCTGCCTTCCTTCAGTGCTGCAGGTGTGCTCCCTCTTCCTTCGGAGGGGAGAGGACCGAGATCATTACTCAGACACTGCAAATCATCAAAAAGAGCTGGCCCAGGCAGCTTTGGCAGCATCCCCTCCCCAGCCTTCCACACTGGTGCTGGGGGAGGGCAGCTCTTCTGCTCCTGCTCTGGGGATCTCCTCAGGGTGCCTCCAGTCCAGCTCCCAGTATCATTCCAGGCTCACAGCCATGCTGAGGAGGAACGTGCCTTTCACTGGTGAGGGAGGAACTTTCCCCTCACCCCAAAGACAGCCCTCAAAGGATGGGATCTCTCAGCACACCATTAGAGCGTTGCTGTGACCTTTGTGTCCTTTGTGTCCCTTTGTAGGACTCCAAGCGCTTTGAAGGGATTGACGTGGATTTTAAAGAACTGGCCTACGAAGTTCAGAAAACCCCAAATGTGGTTGAGGCCACCAATAAACCAGGTCTGTCCCAACAGCTGGAGGACATCCAGAGCAGGTAGGTAGAGCATCAGCCCCAGGGTTTTGTCAGAGACTGGAACCAACCGTAAGAAGTTGGTTGAACCTGTGCTCCAAGGCTTTTTCCGATGCTGTGCATCCTCTGCAGTCACAAATCACAGCTTTTCTGATCTTTCTCAAGTTTTCCTATTTGTGACCCATCACCCTGAAGCCCCTGAGTGGAATCTCACTCTCATCCTGAATATTGATTTGAACACAGCTCCCTGAGACACACCTGAGTGCCCTGAGATGGAGACACTCCTCACTTAACATATGAATCTGCCTGAAAAACACTTCAAAGTCCATGTTAAACTGTTGTGCCAGTAGCAGCTCTCCATTTCAAATAAAGATTTGATTTTATTTTCAATCGAACAAGGCTGATGTTCCTCACAGAGAATGTTATTTAGGAACTTTGTAAGCTCAGCAGCAGTTTAGCATGTGAACACTGCAAGATTCATTTTAGATCGGAGCAAACAAGTTTCCTTTCATGCTCTGCAAACACAAAAAGCTGAGCTGGTTGGAATCAGACTTTAAAATGTGGCTCATTAGAATAAAAGCAGTTCTGGAAATGTTCATCCCAGTGGATGCCACCACCTGTGGCAGCTACGAGCTTGTCTGAAGCAGTGGGCCAGACTGCAAACCTCTCCAACCTCTTCTTCCACTTGTGCTTTTCCTTTTTATGAGGCTGCCCCAGCTCCTGGGTGTTTGACCCCCGGAGCAGAGAGTGAGCTGTGAGTTCCCTTGTGCTTTGTGGATCTGTTCAGGGCTGTGGGAAGGAGCAGCCTGCAGGCTCAGCTCGTGCCTGGCATTTCCCCATGGTGGGGAGAACCTGCCTGAGGAGCCAAAGGGCAGCATGAAGCTTGGCAGGGTGTTTACCCAGCTGTCCCGAGCTCTGCTTTGTCTCCCCAGGTTGTCTCTGTGTGAGAAGGCTTTGGCTGAATATTTGGACATGAAAAGGTTGGCCTTTCCCAGATTTTACTTCATCTCTTCTGCAGATTTACTGGATATTCTTTCCAACGGCACCAACCCACATCTGGTAAGGCTTGTACTGCATCCCCCTTGCTTTTCCAGCTGTCAGTAGTGCCAGTGGAAGGTGTTGTCCTGGGACTCTCCTCAGTGTCCTTTCTGGAGTGATTTTCTCCCACCCTACATGGATTAATAACTCTTCCACAGCTGATCTCCATCTGTCATGGCTGGCAGGCAGCACTGCCCTGGGGGTTGTCTGATCTAACCCTGGTGGTGCTTGTGGCAGGTTCAGAGAGCCCCTCCACGGGTTTTGTGCCATAAAAAAAGTGAGTTTGTTCCTGCTGGGACACAGTGATGCTTCAGGAAACCGACTTTCTCGAGGATCCAAAACTTGTTGCTGACCTTGGATCCCAACCTGGGATGCCACCAAGCAGAGAGCCCCAGAGTGGTCATTCCAGTGTGGAAGTGTTGGCCACTGGTGGCTTGTAGAGGGCTGGTTTTTTGGGTAGAAGAGGCAGTTTCCAGTAAGTGCTTCTTCTTTCCCTCTGCAAAGCCTTTGGGATGTCCTGATGGCGGGGCAGGGAGGAGCACAGCCTGCACGAGGTGAGCAGCTGGTGGTCAGGCAGTGGCAGTGGCTCAGGGCCAGGTGGGTGCCTGACCCTGCACGGGGCTCCTGGGATGGGGCCTGAATGCCCCAAATCCACCGTTCCTCCTGTTTGCCCAGCAGGATTGCTGGATCCTCCTGGGGAGGAGCTGGCAGTGACCTTCCTGTGGTAAGAAATGGCTGCACAGTGCCCTTCCCTCCATTGCCAGGGATCAGAGCCCTCTATCCCCCGTGGGCAGAGCTCAGAGGATTCAGTCCTGCAGGTGCTTTTCCCTACGGAGCGTGGCAGTGGTGGAGCTGCTGTCAGGAAACCTCAGCCACTTTGCCTGAGCAGGCTGGTTTGGGAGGCATCGCTAATCCTCAGGTTGGTGTGTAAACCAAACCAACACGTCCACAGCAAATGGAGGCTGTTGGGTAAGGAGTCAATTCCTTATTCCACCTTTTGGCAGTGGGCAATCTCACCCTCCTTAAGCTTTTCCTCATTTTCAGCGTTCATGTCAGCATGTGAGCGGGGCAGGTTTGGAAATGCTCCTGTTGCCACTAACCTTTAACTCTGCTTGGATCTGTTTGCTGCTGCTGGGTGATTTCAGCCCACAGAGTGTCGTAAATACACAGCTGATTGATGCTTAAAATGGAGAGAGAGAGAGACAAAACACAGGAAGCAGAGCAAAGCTGCTGTGCTGAAATGCTCCGTGGAGTAAGGAGAAATTCCTGGCGCTTTCTGTTATTCAAAACTATTTGCAGTAAAATCAAAGTAAATGTCAGGCAGGATCACGCATGGATACGCTCTCAGCCTTTCCACTGTAGTTTCAAAGCCTGATAATTCCTAAAGGAGGATTAAACAGACAATGATATTATCCACTTGTACTGGATATCGACCTGGTGCAGATTCAGGTGCATTCCAGGCTCTGGTGGCAGAATTGTATCGAGTGCTGGAGCGCAGCCAGGGCCCTGCAGAGTGGCCAGGGGGGCTGTGAGTGGACAGTGGGGATTGCTGAGCCTGCCCACTCACAGGTGTAACACAGGATTCCGTGGTTTATGTGAGATTTGAAAGGAGATGTTCTTGTCCTGGTGGGGAAGCTGAGTGTCCATTGCTTCTTGATCCACTTGGCACCTCCTGGGATTTGGCCAGGTGAGAAACTGATGGGCTGTGGCCACCTGTGAGACAGCTCCTGAGGAGGGGTTGGAATCCTCTGTGGGACAGAGAGAGAGAACTGGACAGAGAAGCCACAGGATCACAGAATATCCTGGGCTGAAAGTGACCCACAGGATCACGAGTCCAGCTCCTGGCCCTGCACAGACACCCCAACAACCCCACCCTGGGCATCCCTGGCAGCGCTGCCCCCACGCTCCTGGAGCTCTGGCAGCCTCGGGGCCGTGCCCATTCCCTGGGGAGCCTGGGCAGGGCCCAGCACCTCTGGGGGAAGAACCTTTCCCTGATCTCCATCCTAAACCCTCTGGCCCAGCTCCAGCCTCGGGTGCTGTCCCTGTTACAGAGAGCAGAGCTCAGAGCTGCCCCTCGGGAGGAGCTGCAGCCCCTGCTGAGCTCTGCCCTCAGCCTCCTTTTCTCCTCTGAACAGACCCAGTGCCCTGGGGTGCTCCTCGTATGGCCCCTCAAGGCCCTTCACCATCTTCATGTCCCTCCTCTGGACACTCTCTAATGCTTTAATGCCTTTTTTAAATTGTGGTGCCCAAAGTGCCCCCAGGACTGGAGGTGAGGCCATCCCAGCCCAGAGCAGAGTGGGACAATCCCCTCCCTCCCCTGGCTGGCCACACTGGGCCTGATGCCCCCAGGACATGATGGCTCTTTGGGCTTCCAGGGCACTGCTGGCTCAGATCCAGCTGGCCATGGACCAGCAGGCCCAGATCCCTCTCCGTGGCGCTGCTTTCCAGCCTCTTGTTCCCCAGCTTTCCCTGAAAGCTGGAGAGCCCCAGCAAGTGCAGGCTGTTCTCTTTTCCCATCCTGCCCACGGGCTTTGTCCATCTCCCTGTCTCAGCTGTCATGGAGAGAGGCAGCACCTGGGACAGCTCTGGGGGCTGCCCTGTCCCCTGGGGTCACTGGGGTGCAGCTGTGGGTGATGTAGTGCTCCAGAAGCTCTGGTGACCTCTCAGCTGCCACGGGCAGGTGCTGGTGTTGCGAGCCTCAGGAGCAGTGCTGGTGTCTCCCCTTTGGCTTTGCAAACTCAGCTGGCTGCGGACAGGACAGGACTGAATCATTCTGCTCCTTGTGGAAAGGAACTTTTGGTCGAGATGGGGGTTTTGTCTGGCCTGTTGAGCTGTTTATTCTGGGTCTCAGGCAGAAATAAAGATCTGGCTTCTCCACGGAGGAAAACTCAGGACTTTTCTTTGGCACAAAATTGGTTTCTAGGAGGCAAAAATCAGAAAGGTTCTTAGTGAGGAAAACTCCCCAGGGCTGAGAACAGGACAAGGTGGAGCAGCACTGGCTGCAGGGAATTGGAACTCGGGGATCAGGCAGTGTTTGGATGGTTTCTGTGCTTTTGCCCTGTCTGGGAGCTCTCAGGATTTATTGGGGCCTGTCCCTGTTCTAAATGAGGTACAAATAGGTGGAAATACTGAGAAGGACAGCAAGAGGCTTGTGCTGGCAGCATCCTGGCCATGAGTGAGAAGATGTGGTGCTGCCAAGGTGTCCAAGTCATGCTTTGTGAGCAGGACTGTGCCTGGCACACCTTTGCTGGTCTGTGCCCTGCCTGTCCTGTCTCCCTCACTTTATTTATACAAAATCCCTTTTGCAGGTGCAGCGTCACCTTCCCAAACTCTTCGACAACTTGGCCAAGCTGAAATTCCAGGTGGACTCCGAGCAGAAGACAACCAAGGTTGGCCTGGGAATGTACAGCAGAGAGGAGGAGTATGTCCAGTTCAGTGAGCCCTGTGACTGCAGTGGGCAGGTGAGAGGGGAGACCTCGTCTGTCCAAACTGCCTGGTGGAACCTGCTCCCACATGGGCATCCCTGGCTGAGATTTTATAAAGCTGCACTGCTCTGCCTTTATGAGAAAAGCTGGAAGAGGCGGTGTGGAACTTAATCCTTGCTTACACCACAGCGCCAGTCCTGCTCTGGATGGGCCCTCACTGCCCACAGAGGAAAGGCTGTGGCCTATTCTTTAAGTTTTAATTGCTGAAAGACATTCTGAAGGTCACTCTTACCCCTCCCAGTGGGGAGGGGATGCAGATTGAAAATAGATCAAATTATTCCATGGTACTTCTGCACAGGTACCTTTGGAAAGAAAAGGGTTTTTCCCCTGTTTTCCAAATCTTCCTTATTTCATAGGGCGAGTCGAAGTACAAAATTTAAGAATCAAATTGCTGCTCAGCTTTTCTGTCCCTGTAGCTGCACTTTTCTCCGTGGACTATTACAGGAAGCTGAAGTAGGTAATACCAGCTCTGAGCTCCCCAGTGATGGCACTTGGCATTTAAACTCTCCTCTCAGCGAGGACTTTGCCTGTGAAATACCAAATTCAGCAGGAATTGTGTTCCCAGCATTCTCTTGCTGCTGGCAGATTGTGCTCAGGTCCCACAGGTGACTCTGTCATGGCCTGGAGCTGGAACACGCTGAACTAAATTGCTCCTCAGTGGAGTTCAGTTTGGTTCCTCCTGTAGCTGGAGTTCCACAAAAACCTGCCTTGGTGTCTGCAAAGAGATGCTGATCCTGCAGGCCCAGAGATGGCTGAGCCCCCCCAGCTGGGAGGAGGCCTGAGGCTTGTTTGACCGGAGAGCTGAGCTGCTTGTCCCACTCCCTGCCACCCCTCGTTGCCGAGGAGGAGCAGGAGCGTTCCTGGGGTTTCATCCCTGCTGCAGGTCGAGGCGTGGCTCAACCGCCTGCTGGACACCATGAGGGCCACGGTGAGGGACGAGATGGCCGCGGCTGTGGCGGCGTACGAGGACAAGCCGAGGGACCAGTGGCTCTTTGACCACCCTGCCCAGGTACCGTCCTTGTTCCTGCCCATCCCTGCTCCCAGCGGGGCCTCTGGCTGTGGGTGGGAACGTTCCTGGCTGTGCTGTCCAGGGGAGAGGAAGGGCGAGTTCTCCTTTCTCCTGGCCATCTCCTGATGGATTCCCAGGCTGAGCTCTGTGCTCTGGCTGCAGCTCCAGGCAGGCTGCAGCTCGGGGCCTTGGGCAGTGGCTGCTGTGATGCCTTGAGTGGCTACCTAGAAACAGAGACCAGACAGGAGTGAGGGAATAAAGGTGGATATTTATCTGAAAGGCCTTCAAAGGTGCACCCTGGGGAGCCAAAGGCCACATCCAAGCTGGACCCCAAGATGGACCCCGAGTCACGAGTTCTTCACACTTTGATAGGTTTGGTTCATTTGCAGATCAGCATCAATTGGCCAATTCAAACTTGAGCTCATGATGGAATTTCTTCCATTTCTCCCCCTCTCCAGAGGCCCTGGTTTGCACCTTTTGGGCCTGGGACAGCCTGAGTGTCCTTGAACAACGAGCTGGGAGAGGCTTTGTTGTGTCTGTGTGGCACAAGAGAGCAGCAGCCAACAGGCTCCAAGGAACTCCAGAGTTCCACACTGGGCAGTGCAGGATTTAAAAATATAAAAGCTGGAATCTAAGGCATCAGCTGCACCCCAGGGGTCACAGGAAGCCCCTGCCCCCAGAGACGTGAGAGAACAAATTGGTGAGGCCTGATGAGAGGAAAGAGCCCCTTGGATGCCCCTCTGGCAGCCTTGTGGTCTCCAGCTCAGCCTCCCATGTGGGCAGACATGGGAAAGGGGCTCATTTACTGCTGAGCAGCTGCTGAACATGTCCGGGATGGGATTTAAATGGATGTTAAATGGATCCTGCTCTCCTGCCTGCTGTGGTACTGCATGATAAAATACTTGATTTCACGTCGGGGATGTTCCATCCTTGATCTCCCCATGGATCAGACACTCAAAGGTCAGGCAGCCCCGGTGTCCCCCTGCTGTTGAGCCGCTCTGTTTCCCCAGGTGGCTCTCTGCTGCACCCAGATCTGGTGGACAGCTGAGGTGGGCATGGCCTTCTCCAGGATGAAGGAAGGCTACGAGAAGGCCATGAGGGAGTACCACAAGAAGCAGGTGGCCCAGCTGAACACCCTGGTGACGATGCTGCTGGGGCAGCTCTCCGAGGGCGACAGGCAGAAGATCATGACCATCTGCACCATCGACGTGCACGCGCGGGACGTGGTGGCGAAGCTGATAGCGCAGAAGGTTGGTGTTGCCAGCCCAGCGTGGGCCATGCTGGCGTTGAAGGGGAGATTTCGGAGTGACAGAGCAGGCACGGGCACTGGGGTCACTGCCTGGCTCAGCAGGGCATTTGGGCTTTTCTTTCTGTAGCTTTCCTGCTCTGGAGTGGGGCCACAGGGAACCCCTTGGGGTTTGTCCACCAGTCCCACACCACTGCCCTGTCATCATATATTCCCAGAATGGTTTGGGTTGGAAGGGACCTTAAAGCTCTTCTCATTCCTACCCCCTGCCATGGACAGGGACACCTCCCACTATCCTAGGCTACTCCAAGCCCTGTCCAACCCGGCCTTGGACACTTCCAGGGATCTGGAAGTTCTCCAGAGCTTCTCTGGGCAACTGTACCAGGGCTTCACCACCCTCACAGCCAAGAATTCCTTCCCAATATCCCATCTAACCCTGCCCTCTGGCAGTGGGAAGCCATTTCCCCTTCTCCTGTCCCTCCAGATTCTTGTCCCAAGTCCCTCTCCAGCTCTCCTGGAGCCCCTTTAGGCACTGGAAGGGGCTCTAAGTTCTCCCCGGAGCCTCTGAGTCCAAACAAGACACCCCCAGCTCTCCCAGCCTGGCTCCAGAGCAGAGGGGCTCCATCTCTCTAACCACTCTGACCTTGACACTGTCTCATATCCAACCCTGAAGGCGGGTGGGAAGGTGCCTTGGGTGTGCTGGGTTGTGGCTTTACCCTCACCCGCGTTTCTAGGGGTGGAGCACAGATTTCTGGCTCATTTGGTTTCACCCTCCGGGGGCTGGGGCGGTGCCACCCCTCACCCCCCTGCAGTGACCAGTCCGTAGCCGGTGACAACTCCCCCGTGGTCCCCTGAGCTGTGTGTGCCTGGCACCCCCTGCCCGGCCGTGACGGCGCTGCTGGCACGTTGCAGGTGGAGAGTGCCCAGGCGTTCCTGTGGCTGTCGCAGCTGCGGCACCGCTGGTCGGACGAGGAGCGGCACTGCTTGGCCAACATCTGCGACGCCCAGTTCCCGTACTCCTACGAGTACCTGGGCAACACCCCTCGGCTCGTGATCACCCCCCTGACCGACAGGTGAGGCCCTGGGGAGCTCCCTCATGGCTGAGACAGAGCTGCCAGAGAAAGAAGGGTTTGCTTGGGATGCCCACATCCCTCTTGTTTGCCCCCGTGTCCCAGCGATCCGGTGGCAGAGCTGCAACTCTCACTTGGTTTGGGATTTTACAGTGAGGGAGCTGGGGGGACTTTCCGGGAGGAAAGGGGGCTCAGGGGAGGCCTTCTCACTCTCCACAACTCCCTGAGAGGAGAGGGCAGCTAGAGGGTATCAGGCTCTGCTCTCAGGGAACAGGGACAGGATGAGAGGAAATGGCACCAAGTGTTATTCAGATTGGCTATTAGGAAACAATTCTTCACTGAAAGTGTTGTCAAACCCTGGCACAGGCTGCCCAGGGCAGTGGTGGAATCGCCATCCCTGAAGTTGTTCAAAAAACACGCAGATGTGGCCCTAAAGGACGTGGTTTAGTGGTGAACAAGGTGCTGGTGCTGTGCTGTTGATTGGATTTGATGATCTGAAAGGTCTTCTCCAACCTTTACGATTCTGTGACGCACTGGGGAAGTCACAGCAGGGCAGAGGTGGTTGTCGATGCCCAAGAGGACTTTCAGCTTGGCTGTGCTCACACAGAGCTGTCCCAAAGGAGGGCGCAGGGCTCTGCAGAGTGCACTGGAGCGACCTGTGGCACCCAGCTCCGTCTCTTTCCCCTTTTCCCTGGTCCCCTGCAGGTGTTACATCACCCTGACCCAGTCTCTGCACCTGACCATGAGCGGGGCCCCTGCGGGCCCTGCTGGCACCGGCAAGACGGAGACCACCAAGGACCTGGGCCGTGCCCTGGGCATCATGGTGTACGTGTTCAACTGCTCCGAGCAGATGGACTACAAGGTACTGCTCCCCCACCCTGGGGGTGCCCAGGGAACCTGCGGGATGGGAGTTACCCAGCTGGGCTTGCTCTGATCCATCCCCTCTCCTCACAGCCCTGCCGCCTCCCTTCCTGCTGAGCAGCTTTTTCTCCTCCTACTTTTCTTCTCTAAGACTTGCATAAGGTTCTTCAGGAGGGAGAGACCTCAGCTGTGCTCTCTGCCTTGTTCCACCTTTCCCTTCCCTCCTGGAGTTAGATTCCATATCAAATACTTCACAGATTCTGGCCTGCTCAGTCAAGACAGGGGCTGTGATGATCCGTTCCCTCTCGGCACACCCACAGGCGTGGGGAGGGACCTCTCCTGGTTTCTCAGGATCCCCTCCTGGGATGAGGCCAAGGCTGGGTCACGGGGCTGAGCCCTGTGCTCTCCACGGAGCAGTGGGTTTGGTGGCCTTGGATCATGCTTTATCCAGCTGAGGTCTCTCATGGAAGTGGGGCCGTCGGTAACTCAGCCCAGGTGACCTTTAAATGGAACCAGAGTGCAGAGATGTCGAGGGAGTGCAATTAGCAAATCAAGTGGCAAACTGTGCAGAGCTATAAATATTATAATTGAGTTGTGCCTGCTGCTCCCATGCACTTTTCTAAGTACCCACAATAGACTGTAAATTGCTATAAATAAACAGGCAGGGAAATCAAACCCATTTTTTTTCCGGAGTTGATTCCGTTTGTGATTTCACTCTTGTAATTTTATTTTATTTTTTTTCTTTTCAGTCTTGTGGGAATATTTACAAAGGCCTTTCCCAGACAGGAGCCTGGGGCTGTTTTGATGAATTTAACAGGATCTCAGTCGAGGTCCTTTCTGTGGTTGCTGTACAGGTAAGTGGAGAAAAGCTTGTGGATAAATACAAGCCTTCCTTCCTTCCTTCCTGCCTGCCTGCCTGCCTTCCTTCCTTCCTTCCTCCTTCCCTCCCTCCCTCCTTCCCTCCCCCTGGGTCTAGGTGTTGTCCAGATCCTAAATCTCATTGGAATCCCCTGAAAATTCCAGTTAAATCAACTGCCAGAGGAGCTCAGCTGCACTGCCCAGACCCAGCCAGCTCCCACTGGGGCAGAACTGAAGGGTTTGAGTCTTGGGGGACTTCAGTGCTGAAAATCGAGTTGCCAAAATATCAACGTTCATCTGGTCCCAAATGTCAGCTGCGAGTGCAGGTTTTGGGATCCCAGTGTTTGACTGAGGTGCTGAATTCTTCCTAGACCCGCTTTTGGGCTTGGCATGGCAGAAATTAAGGTCTAGAGCCCAGAAGTTTCTACACTTCTGTAAATGTTTTCGTCAAAGGAATTGTTCTGAATCCCTCCATGAACTCCTCACTCTCATCTCTTGTTCTCTTATCGTTGTACCTCATGTGATGTCCCAGAGAAGTCCCAGGCAGGCACAGGAGTTTGCGTGTCGTCCCCTCTCCATTTCCCTTCCATCGGGTTCTAGTTTAAAGTTGTCATTGAAAAACGTCTTTGAGGATGTTAAAATAAAAAAGGAAGCTGAACAAAAGAAGCCCAGCTATGACTCAACTGCTAATGATTCCCTGGCTCCTGGCTGGAGCGTGGTGCCTGGGCGAGCAGCAGGGCTGTCACTCCATCATCGCCTCTCCCGCTGCTATTAGAGGGTAACCATGGCGATGGTTAATTGGTTTCCTTAGTCATGCAGCTCGTGTCCATGTGGGTCCTTGCACAGAGAGAAACTCCATTAATTGCTTTGCTTTAGGATGGCAAAGAGGAGTTTTAGGGCAGTGAGCAGAGAGGGTTTCCTCCCTCGCTAAAGCGGTGCTACCAAGGAGGTGAGGTGGCTGCAAGGAACTACTCCCTTGGGAAGGTGGGGAAGGAGGGTCTGGCTGTAGTGGGCTCATTCCATGGGAATGGAAGGTGGGAAGTGGGGTGGCCTGGCTGTAGTGGGCTCACTCCATCCAATGCAAGGTGGGGAACGAGGTGGTCTGGCTGTAGTGGGCTCACTCCATGGGGATGGAAGGGGGGCAGTGGGGTGGTCNATGCAAGGTGGGGAACGAGGTGGTCTGGCTGTAGTGGGCTCCCTCCATCCAATGGAAGGTGGGCAGTGGGGTGGTCTGGCTGTAGTGGGCTCACTCCCTTTGGGAAGTGGGGGATGAGAGGGACAAAGCTGCAACCAGGCAAACAGAAAAGACCAGCCGATACCAGTGGGTGAAGGTATCAGGGGAGGTCTTCCAGCTTCTGCCTTGTGGGTTTGGGTTTCAATTAAGCATCTGATGTCCCCAAAATCTTTAAAAGCAATGTCAAGGGATCAGGTGGGAATCGAGCTGAGGCCAAGTTTTATGGGGAATGCAGGTCCTCAAGGAACAGAGCAAGCACAGGAGCTTTGGGCTGTCATGAAGGGCAGCATGTGAGGAGGGGTGAAGGGGCCCGGGGGGGAATCAGGGCAGACTCTTGGGACTGCTGTGAGTGTGGGTTGTGCTCTGGGTGCCTCCACAGCCCTGCATCTCCTCTCCAGCTCTGGCCTCCTGCAAGGTTGGGAAGTTGAAGAGCTGGTTCAGCCCACGGGGTTTTTGCTGTGAGATCTAGGCAGCTTTGGAGGCATTTCCTTCTCCCCTCACCCACGTCCATCGGCGTCTTATGAAGCAAATTCTTGCAACTCCTTTCAGTTTGACTGCCCAGTCTCTTCAGCTCTTTTCTGCTTTGTCGGAGTTGGATTGTGATGGGATACGCACAGATTTACCCCAAACAGTGTATAAAGCTTTATAGGGTCAGTAAAAACCCAAGCCAGAGCAGTGATAAGCCCCAGTCACCATGGGCAGGGAGGGCAGCACTGCTGTCTGGGGTTTTCATACCTGAATACCAGCACTGAGCACTGCCTCGGTTCCTAGGTGAAGAGTGTGCAGGATGCAATACGGGAGAAGAAGAAATCCTTCAATTTTCTTGGAGAAGACATTAATTTAGTCCCCTCAGTTGGGATTTTCATCACCATGAACCCTGGTTATGCAGGACGAACCGAGCTGCCCGAGAATTTAAAAGCTCTCTTCAGGTGAGTCGGGGTCGGGTTTTGTGACCTGTGTAATAAGACTGGCAGAGATTATCTTTTGGAACATCCAGGTTTAGATTCATTTTCTTGGGAAATCCACTCACAGTGGGCATTCACAGATATTTTCAGCCTTGTGCACCAAGCCTGGATCAGGGAATGCACAGGGAGGGCAAGGGAGCTCTGTCCTGTTCCATGGGAAAGGCAGTGTGAGAGACTGGAAATGTCTCCAGTGGCTCACTGGAGAGGACCTGGAAAATAAAGCTACAAATCCACTGCCCTTGAGCTCTGTAGTGAACACTTGCTCTGCAATCCTTTCCTGCCTGTCTCCCTAGGCCCTGTGCGATGGTTGTGCCAGACTTTGAGCTGATCTGTGAGATTATGTTGGTGGCCGAGGGCTTCCTCGAGGCCCGGGCCTTAGCCAGGAAGTTCATCACGCTGTATCAACTCTGCAAGGAGCTCCTGTCCAAGCAGGTGAGCCCTCTGCTGTGCTCTGGATCCCCCAAAATCAGGAATGTGACACTCTGCTCTGGATCCCCCCAAATCAGGAATGTGACACTCTGCCACGCACCTCCACAGCTGAAGCTTCACAACTTTTAGTTACTGACTGCCTTTGTGGCAGCTGCTGGGAGAAAGGGAGGGTTTGTGACCATCAGAGCAATGACATTTTCAAACTCTCCTAGAGGGTCTGCAGGGACAAAAGCACTTGACCAACTGCACTAGGGAGAGAGATTTTTCAAAGGGCTCAATTGCCACCATGGTTGGGGCAGTATTCAGTGACCCTTTGCTTTCCAGTCTCTTAGTTCCTATTGATTCTCCTGCCTGCAAGGGGTTCGTGATGACTGTTCCTCTCTTAGTCCAACTAAATACTCCTCTTTCATGTCAAGCATTGACCATATGGGGTCACTTCCAGTGCAAAACTCTGGTTAATCAGATTTTAACTTGTCATCATCTGCATAGATCAAAGCTGGGGCCAGTGGTGAGTTGAATCAGGACTCCAGATGGAAAACCTGATCTTGGCTGTGCCAGCATGAGCTTGGGTGGGTTTCTGCCTTGTCACAGAAGCTCTGTGCTGTGCAGCTGGAGGCCCTGTGGGAGCTGTGGCCTCCCACATGAAGCAGTCAAGCTGTTGGGCTGTGCTCTGCAGGGTCTTAATGGAGCAGAAATAGAAGGACTTGCTTGTTGGCTTGAGTTCCCCTCATGCCTCTTTAGGATTCCTTCTCAGCAGTGCCCCTTTTCCTTTCCCTGCCCCTGCTTGGTGGACTGTCCCCAGGACCAAATGTGCCTGGTAACCTGCTGATGGGCAGGATGGAGAAATTTGGGTGTCTGAGGCCTCAGAATGGACTAACAAGCCTTTCACCTCAGCGGCTCCTGCAGATCCAGGGCTCTGACTGGCCTTGCTTAACCTGTACATAGGCCAAGCAAACTGCTTTAGGGTTTAGGGAAAAAAATTGCTTAGGTCTCCAGAGTGCAAGTCCTCCTGCTGAGTTAGTGCCAGCTCTGCGCCCATGTGATGGCATGAACAGCTGAAATATTTGACTCTTTAGTGCTGTCCCTGGTGGGAAGCTCACCTTCTGAAATGGAGACCGGGTGGCTCAGGCTGGGGGAGGTCTCTGGCCACGACACAGATAATGGATTTGGCTGCATTTCCATTGCTGACTGGTCTGGCAGCTGGGGCTGCTGGTTCTCGCCCCTGCCTGCTGGTACTGTCCAGGCATAAACCCATCCCTGTTTTTATTTCTTTCTTCCCCCCACGTAGGATCACTACGACTGGGGTCTGCGGGCCATCAAGTCAGTGCTGGTGGTGGCCGGCTCCCTCAAGCGCGCGGACCCGGAGCGGCCCGAGGAGCAGGTCCTGATGCGCTCCCTCCGTGACTTTAACATCCCCAAGATCGTGACAGATGATGTGCCCGTGTTCATGGGGCTGATTGGGGACCTGTTCCCCGCGCTGGATGTGCCTCGGAAGCGTGACTTGGGTTTCGAGGCCGTGGTGAAGGAGGCTGTGCTGGAGCTCCGGCTGCAGCCTGAGGACAACTTTGTGCTCAAAGTAAGACCAGGGGATATTCTGCTCCACCTACACCAACATCAGCTCAGTTGGGTTTTCTCAACCATCTTTGCCTCTTCAAAGAGGGCTCTGCACAATCACAGAATCGTGGAACGGTTTGGGTTGGAAGGGACCTTAAAACTGAGCTCATTCCAACCCCTGCCATGGGCAGGGACACTTTTCATTAGACCAGGTTGCTCCCAAGCCCTGTCCACTTGGTCTTGGACACTTCAAGGGATGTGGCAGCCACAATATTCCCCTTGCAGACAGGGTCTGATGCAGTTGCAGCTGCTCCTAAAGCCAGTGCTGCCTCTTCCCTGGATTTACGAAGAGACTGACTCCTGTAGGCTTGTGCACATGTGGCCCCTGGAGAGCAGAGCCTCCTTGGCTGGTGGCTGTCACAAAGTGCTGGAGGTTTGTTTGCCTGCTCAGGATTTCACCCCTGGTGGTTAGAGCGGTCAGGCCAAACTCGGGGTCAAATCCCTTTGTGTCTCTGGGTCACAAATTCCTATACAAGAGGCCCAGTGAGAGCTAATTTCATAGAATGGTTTGGGTTGGAAGGGACCTTAAAGGACATCTCATTCCACCTCCCTGCCACGGGCAGGGACTCCCTCCCCTAGACCAGGTTTTGCACATTTGAACTTCAGTTTGGCGTCTTTGTCTGAGCTCTGGGGGTGTTTCCCCAGGTGGTGCAGCTGGAGGAGCTGCTGAGCGTCCGGCACTCCGTGTTCGTGGTGGGTTCTGCAGGCACGGGCAAGTCCCAGGTGCTGAGGTCCCTGCACAGGACCTACCAGAGAATGAAGCGCCGTCCTGTCTGGACAGACCTCAACCCCAAGGTCGTCACCAACGACGAGCTTTTTGGCATCATTAACCCAGCAACGAGAGAGTGGAAGGATGGTAAATGTCATTTCATGCCTGAATTTGGAGATGAAAAGGATATTTTTGATGAAGCTCCTGAGTGGCAGCAGGATGCTGGTTCTCTGTGCAGGTCTCACAGCCCAGCTGCTGCTCCCAGCCATGTGAGGGTTTGCTGCTGGAAGGACACGTAGGGTGCCACAGCTTTTAGGTCATCAATGGGAATTTATCCTTTTGCCCTAAGGACAATTCTCATGTCCATTAACACCAACACTTCCCAATTCCTAACTGGGGCAGGTTGTTTTTTGGGGCTGGGCTGCTGATGGAAGAGAGTTCCCTCCTGCCCTGTGATGTGCACTGGGGCCCCCCAAAAAGTGCCATGGCCACGTTTCTGTGGCTGGACACTCCCAGCAGCCTGTGAGAGGTGTTTTTCCACTAAATACCCCTGGCTGATCTCTAGCACACGGCGTTTGCCAGGCTGTTGATGCCAATTGCTCCTGAGGAGGAGAAGGGGAGCGTTTAAAACCTGCTGAAAGATTACAGAGGTGTGGAGTGAAAACGTTGGGTTGTGACTGATCCAGAAAGACAGCTTTGATTTCCGTGTGTGGCTGTTCTGGGAGCTGTGGGGGAGGTGAGGGAGGACGGCTCCATAAATCATCCTCAGCCAGAGGTCTCCAGGAGCTGAGCTGCCACCACCTCCCCTGGCCCCTGCTTTGCTCCAGTGCCAGGGTTAATTTCTTTTTAATTGTGACTGGGGACTCTAAATCAAAGGGAAAGAGGGAAGTGTGGGATGCAGCCAGCAGCCTGCAGAGAGGACTGCACATTGGGGATTGTGAATCAGGGACTGTGGGTGGCACTGGGCAGCAGGAGGGACATTGGCAGGTGGCTGTCCAGTGTTCTCAATCCTCTAATGTTTCAAGAGAACTTACAGGACTCCTGTCTGATGGCTCAAGACAGATATTTTCTGCATTAACCATTCCTGAAAATGTTGTTTCTTGATGTCAAAGACCAGCCAGGCCATTTTCAGCACAGCCTGACAAGAGAGGATGTGCTCCCTTACGGATCAGCTCCTCCTTTCCCTCTTCCCGAGTTCATCCTGCCACTCATTTCACTGCCAGCAGCTGGAAAGTTTGTACATGTTAAGTGGGAAAAGGTCCCACAAGGGAATCCTAGAAGTGTTATTTGTAGAACCAAACTCCTTTCAAATCCCAAGACTCCTCTGTGGTGTGGATGCCCGAGGTTGGGAGAGGGGCACTCCCCTCCAGCTGCTGCCACGGTGTGTGTGAGGGAAGCACTGATGCTCTCACATGGGAGCTGCTGCTGACACTGATGGTGCTGGAGTGGTCACCAAGCTGTGTCCAGCGTGAGGAGTGGAGTCCAGGCAGAGCCAGGGAGGTTTTATTCCTGACCCCATCTCGTACCTGTGTCGGCTGAGCTGTTCTGCATTTGTTGTGCACCAGCTGTGTTTCGGTCATGCAATGCCACCGGCCGCTCCTGACCTGGATCACGAGGGAATAGCTTGTCCTGGAGAAACAAAAACATTCCTGTCACAATTCACCACAAGAGAGGCTGCTTTTAATGTTTGCCTGATGTTCCTTCATGCAGACCAGCCTTTCCCTAGGTATTTCCTCGCGTGGAGGAGAGTGATGGTTTTGTGGAGCTCTCTTTTGCCCTGCAGTACTTCTGCTCTGTTCCCAGCTTCTCGCTCTTCTTAACATTCATTATTTACTCCCCCTGAGACTCTGTATCCTCTCTGTCTCCTTGATTTTACTGACATTTTGTTCTGTCACTCGGTGTCAGTCTGGGCTTGTTCTCCCCTCAGTCTCACTGAAGCCATGACCCAGTGTTTAAAGCATCTTGATTTCCCTGATATACTTCAAGCCACAGGAAAAAAAAAAATAGAATTTTCAAGGTATATTCAGACGGTTTTCTCTGCATTGTGTAGTTTGTGTCTTTTCTTTTTCCTCTGAGTATCTGCTCTTCATTTCTCCTATGCCTTATGATTTTCAGTGGGAATGAAGCTCGTGTAGGTCCACAGTCATTCTCAGTGATAATAACTCTGATAATGCTTTCTTCCTTCAAAGCAGATATCATTACGTAGTATTATTCATGTCCAGATTCAAAGAGTTATGAATGTTTAAGAGGAAAGCAAAATTTTTAGGAAGTTGCTGGGAAAATCTGTCAGAGCAGGTGACAACTTCAATGTTCATCAACGTATTCGTGTCTCCCTCCCAGGACTGTTTTCATCGATCATGAGAGAGCTGGCCAACATCTCACATGACGGTCCCAAGTGGATGGTGCTGGATGGAGATATTGATCCGATGTGGATTGAATCTCTTAACACTGTGATGGATGATAATAAGGTAATGGGTATAAAGGAGCAGGTAATTCCTTGTCGGGTGTGAGTCAGCCTGGGAGAAATGCAGATGCTGGAATAACACCTCCCGGAATAATGCAGTTGGGTTTCGTCAGACACACCAAACACTATTGCATAAAGGCAACGGTGCATGAGGGAAATAGCTCAGAGGTTGTTTTCACTAAAATTGCCCTTTTTTGGAGAGTTGTGCTCGTAGGTAATCGCAAACGTCCTGATTGTAACTTCAGGCCCTTTGAAAATAGGGGAGGGACATAATTCTGTACCTTTTCCCCACCCTGAGGGAGTGCTTTAGATTCTGGGTTGTGGAAGAGAGAAGGATCATTCTAAAGCCTGTCAGAAATCATGTCCTGGCACCACAGAAGGGGATCTTAAAGCTCATCCCATTCTACCCCCTGCTATGGGCAGGGACACCTCCCACTATCCCAGGCTGCTCCAAGCCCCTCCCAACCTGGCCTTGGACACTTCCAGGGATCCAGGGGCAGCCACAGCTTCTCTGGGTACCCTGTGCCAGGGCCTCACCAGCCTCACAGCCAAGCATTCCTTCCCAATATCCCATCTACCCCTGCCCTCTGGCAGTTTGAAGCCATTCCCTGTGTCCTGTCCCTCCAGGCCTTTGTCCAAAGTCCCTCCCCAGCTCTCTTGGAGCCCCTTCAGGTACCAAAAGACCACACTAAGGTCACCCCAGATCCTTCTTCAGGCTGAACAACCCCAGTTTTCTCAGCCTGTGTGAGAACTAACAGAGCTGCTCCATCCCTCTGCTCATCCTGGAGCCTCCTCTGGGCTCTCTCCAGCAGCTCCAGGTCCTTCCTGTGCAGGGCCCCGGGGCTGGGGCAGCTCTGCAGGTGGGGTCTCACCTGAGCACAGGGGCAGAATCCCCCGTGTCCTGCTGGACACTGCTGGACGCTGCTGGGGCTGCAGCCCTTGGCAAAAGAGCTGCTGTGCCTCGGGGAGCTGGGCTGGGCAGCCAAGCTCAGCAATGCCAAGAGCTGGACGCTTTTCATTCCTGCTCCTGGAAGAGCTCTAGGCTGTCTGTCTGTCTGCACACACAGGTGCTGACCCTGGCCAGCAACGAGAGGATCCCTCTGAACCCCACGATGAGGCTGCTGTTCGAGATCAGCCACCTGCGCACGGCCACCCCGGCCACCGTGTCCCGGGCGGGTGAGTCCCGCCTGAGCTGCACCGTGCAGCAAGTGACATCTGGGGCTGTTAATCAGTCTTTTGGTGTCCCTTTGAAAGCTCCCAGCCTGGACCACAGCTGCCTGTGGCGTGCAGGGTGTGTTCCTGAAGCACACGGACACACGGAGGATCCTGAGCCCACGTGGGGAGTCGGCATCATCTTGGGGGTGTACTCGGAGTGTTCCTACTGCTGCTGTGGGGTCATGGCTGCAGCACTGCTGAGAGAGCACTCCTGCACAGCTCTGTGTGGGCCTGATGAGGAGAGGGCAGTCTCTATCCCAAAGAACTCCTGATCTTTTGGAGAAGTTCATGGGAACGGGGAATGAAGGTGTCCCCTGGTGCCTGGGGCCCAGAGCGATGACGTGGCTCAGGCAACACCAAGTTCTGAATTTGGGGCAGGGTCATGAGAGGTGTCCTGGTTTCCTGAGTTGCATCTCTTCACTGTTAATGTTTCCCCTCTGCAGTGGGGCAGGAGGAGGGGGCAGGTAGTGAGGGACCAGGTGTGTTTGACAGGGTTTCAGTTCTGTGAGAGCAGCTGAAAATTTCTGGTGGAAAAAGGGAGATTTTCTGCTGTGTCCTTATTCTTCTCTCTTCTCCTGTGCCTCAAGGGGTCCTGTACATCAATGCCTCGGATCTGGGCTGGAATCCCCCGGTGAGCAGCTGGATTGACCGGCGAGAGGTCCAGTCTGAGCGAGCCAACCTGACCATTCTGTTTGACAAGTACCTGCCCGTTTGCCTGGACACCCTCAGAACCAGGTACCATTGCAGGGTGGTTGTGCCTCCACTGGCGAGGGCGGGTGGTCACTCACCACTGTCCAGACCAGCTGTGCTCCAGGGCTGCCCAGTGCCCTCCTTGTCCCCAGGAGCCCTGAGTGTCGTTGGCTTCAGCTCCAGGAAACAGTGGGGTGAGGGGGCAGCTGATGCTCCTGCCCACCCTTGGTTGGTCTGCTCTGGTTCTCCTCGGATATCGATTCGATGGTTCCTGTGCTTGTATCAGTTCTGTATCTCTTGGAAAATAAATCCAGGAGATCCTGAAGAGAAAGTCTTTCCAGTCTCCTGATGTGTCAGGCCAGACCTGAGTTCACTGCACAAGTTATGTTTCAGCAGAGCAGCTTTCAGACCGCTGCTGGAATAAAGCGCGGAAGATGGAGAGAGCAGATCCTCTTTTATCCTCTCCCCACATCTTTTCCTGCCCCTTGGGGATGAGCAGGAAGCTGGTGTTGGTGTGAGAGGGTGGGATTGCTCCGGAGGCAGTCCTCTCTTGGATTTCTTTCCTGAAGCATTTGAGCACAGTTGAGGCCATCTGAGGGCATCCAGCCCGCGCGTGTTTCATGGCTGGACACTGACCACTGAACGCGACAAACAGGACAAGGAGTGATGGTTTTAAACTGAACAAGGGGAAATTTAGATTAGGTATTAGGAAGAAATTCTTGGCTGTGAGGGTGGGGAGGCCCTGGCACAGGGTGCCCAGAGAAGCTGTGGCTGCCCATGGGTTCCTGGAAGTGTCCAAGGCCAGGCTGGATGGGGCTTGGAGCAACCTGGGCTAGTGGGAGGTGTTCCTGCCCATGGCAGGGGGGTGGAATAGATGACCTTTAAACCCTTCCAACCCAAACTAGTCCATGGTTTTGTGATTCTCCATCCTCTTCTTGCTCCCCATACCTGCAGTTTCATTAAAAAAAAAAAAAAAGAAAGGAAAAAGAAGAAAAGTCAGTGTACAACTGAACCTGGGCACCATCAGCCCCCGAGGGGTGTCAGGAGGAGCTGCTGCAGTGCAAGTCTTGCTCCTCGGGACTGGGAGTTGGGAATCTTGCTGGGGAGCTGCTCTCTGGGTGCCTAAACTTTGAAGCTGTTGGCAGCAAAGCTCATTGAGCATCTCCATCCCTCTCTGCTGAGCAATTGTCAGACCATGAAATCCCCAGGATTATCTGCACCAACCCCGAGCTGAGTATTTTGGGAGCTTGCTTAATTCAGAAATTGTAGAACCAACCTTTCAAATAGCTCTAATTACTTTATGGAGGACTTCAGTGCTGCTACAATATTAGTTTGGAATTCTGTAAGTGTAGCTTAAACGAATGTAAAATGGCAAGATGAAAGGTTTTATTTTATTACTCCTCTATTTGACCGCTTTTGAACTCCTCGCGCTCCCAGGAAATCATCGCCTTCAGCAACTCCTCCATTTTACCTCTTTTCAAGAGGATCAAAGTTTCTAAATGCTTGAAACTTCTGATTGCTGTTATTACATGTGTGTGTGTGCCAGTGCCAGCGGGTCCAGGCAGAGGATGGGTGTTCTCCTCAGTGCTTTTCCAGGGAATGAGACACTCACTGCTGACAAGGAAGATGCTGATATTCTGGCAAAGCGTTCCTGCCTTGCTTTCCTGGGCTGGGAGCAACCCTGGTGCTTCACCCAATTACAGTCCCCAATTATGTTTTCAATTTCCATCCCTCAGATTTAAGAAGATTATTCCCATTCCTGAGCAGAGCATGGTTCAGATGCTGTGTTACCTCCTGGAATGCCTCCTGACGGAGGAGAACACCCCTCCCGACTGTCCCAAGGAGCTCTATGAACTTTACTTTGTCTTTGCTGCTGTCTGGGCCTTTGGTGGATCCATGTTTCAGGACCAGGTAAGAAGGGAGGTGCCACATCAGCATCTTTCAAGAGGCCTTTTCTTGCCTTTTTTTCCCTACTTTTTTCTACTTTCCCAGGCTTAAAGCTGTGTCAGTGATGCTGTTTGACCTGGAAACCTGAACTAAACAATCCCTTTCATGAAAGACCTCATTATCCAGGGGGTAACACTGGAGAGTGGCTGGGGGGGGTCACAGGGTGGGGGTGGAAGGTGTTTGCTTATGCAAAAAAAACATTTCACTGGGGAGAAATATTAAGTTAATTTATAGAGGTTGTGGATGTGCATAAAGTGATCAGATTAAGATGGATTTATCTGGTGGATCCATCCATGGAGCATTCCCCAGCCACCCGACTGTGCAGGTAAATGCTGGGCTCTGTGGCACAAACCAGCTCTGCCCCCACCAGCCGTTATTAAACACAGGGGGATGTTGAGAGCTGGCTGTCCTCGATTTCTGGCAGAATGACACAAGACAGGCGTGCCCAGCAGGGCAGGGCAGTAGGTATTTCAGGGATAAACACTGGCCAAGCTCAGCGTGGTGCTCCCTTGGTGCCATCACTCTGAGGCCATGGAGCTCGAGACCCCGGCTTTCCTGGATTTGTAGAGGCCTTAACCCTCCATTCCCCGTGTGCCAGCTGGGAAAAGCACAGCCTTGGTTTTGTCAGCTCAGGGTGACTTAAAAGCCCAGCCCAGCCAAGCCTGAGGAGCACGGTTGGCCCTTGCCCAGCAGCACAAGCGGCTGCCTCAGCCCCTCGCGGGTCTGAGCGCGGCCAGTGGCACTCGGGCACGGCGTTCCCGTGCCATAGCAGCCAGTCCTGGCACGGCAGGGCGTTGGCACAGCTGGGAGTGTGGCAGGAGGAGCTGGGAGCAGGCTCAGCATCCCGCTGGGAGGATGCCGGACGTTGCTGCCTGTGCCGCTCTGTAAATGTCAGGGAGGAGAGCGTGAGCACACAGCGTCCGAGCGAGGGGGAGCCTGGTGAAAAATGATCCAATATTAAAGCTGTTTATTGCTCCCTGCTGAAGGTGCCCTTCCTGGTGACCTTTTGCTGCCGAAATGTCAGGAGAAACAGGCTGGAAGGCTTCCCACTGCTCGGCGTTTGTTGGTGGGGAGCGGGGCCCCCCTGTAAAAACAGATGATAGATTTGCCATTTCCAGGCTCTGAAATCAGCAGGAATCCATATGGGGTTTTTGTTAGGGGAGCAGTTTGAGCTCGACACCATTCTGGCAGTAGAGCTGGGGCTGGGGCTGCTCCACTGAAGGGCTCAGGGGGGCGGGCAGCCCCTCCCAGCACCACTGTGAGAAAGCTTTAGCAGCGCTGCACGTCCCTGCTCTGCTGCCGGGCTGAGGAGTTGTGACGACAGGAGAAAGGCGATTACAGCCGTTCTGCCTCTCCGGGTAGCACGAGACTGCAAAATCCTGCATGCTAATAATGTGTTTTTCAAATCCTCTGGTCTTTTGATGCGTGGTGGCTCAGGGAGCGTTGCAGAGGACACTCAGCTCAGAGCCAGAGTTTCCTGATGGAGGCTGAGCCATCCAAGGTCCCACCTGGTCCCAGGAAAGCCCATGGGGTGGCTGTGGGGAGGAGAGACCTGATCGAGATGCCCCAGGAGCAAACTGTGCTGCTAAAACTGGCTCCTTGATGCATCTGCTCTCTCCTGGACATCTTTTTAGCAGCACTTTCCCCCTCCTTCCCCCCCTGTTTCTCCCCAGGGCTGAGGGCTGCAGTCCCTGCGCTCTGCATGGGAAGGGTTCAGACAGTGACTGGCCCAGTTTCACAGAGGAGACCTGGGGAAGGGAAGGGGGCTAAGCACATTTTGCAAATCCTGGCTCCGTATCTAAAGCAAAAACTGTCACCCCAGCTCCCAACGAAAAGTTCAGATGCTTGTAAATCTCCATGCATGGAGAGATAGAATGGGGAAAGGAGGAAAGCAGGAGCTTGCTGGGCTCTGGGGCAGCAGGGAAACAGCTGAGCCACAGGAGCACAGTCCCTCTCCCATGCTTTGCTGCACTGGGGGCTGCAGTCCTGCTGCTCCTGCTTGAAAAGAGGCCAGAAAACAACAACGAAGTGCTTGCAGGGCGGTGTGATTGATGAGGAAGAGATTTGGTATGCATGCTCTGACTACCCATGGCTGTGGATGGAGATGGATGTGGTGTCCTTGTCTGTTGGAAGAAGCAGGCACCAAAAATCAATCAAGTGTCTCTTTAGTCATAGGCACGTATTTCTCTCTCTCAAATTGATCCATCTGTCTGATCTCATGCGTACTAGGAGTGATCAACACAGAGGATGAATTATTTAGGGGAATAAATAGGAGTGATGAAAAAAAATGAAGAAAGTGAAAAATTAGACTTTATAATAGGAAAAAGGATAAGATTGTTATACTGTGGAATATTTTTGAAGGACTACTCCCACTCTGGTGGACTGGGATAAATAACATTTTCCATCTCTAATGAATTTCTCCAGATTTGCCTGTTTTCTCCTCTCTTTATCCGGCAGCTCGTGGACTACAGAGTGGAGTTCAGCAAGTGGTGGGTGGCAGAATTCAAGACGATCAAGTTCCCTTCTCAGGGCACGGTCTTTGACTTTTACATCGATCCGGAAACAAAGAAGTTTGAGCCTTGGTCTAAACTTATTCCCCAGTTTGAATTTGACCCGGAGACGCCACTGCAGGTAGGTGACCCGGGCAGGCTGCTGGGCTGGAGGAGCTGCTGTGTCTTAGTGACTGAACGTGGGTGTTTCAATGGAGTCTGGTGAAAGGTCAGGCACTGATGGAGTTCTTTGTGGGATACAACTCAATTACCCATCTTTTTTGCTGTGCTTCGACTGTAACAGCACAACCTCCATCCGTCTTCCAAACATGAGTGATGTGCAGCAGGGGCAGGGAGCTGCTGTGCCCAGGGTGCAGAGAGAAGTGGTGAGGCAGAGCAGGGACAAAGCCCCTGAGACACCATGGCATGTTGTCGCTCTGCGTGGCTGCAAATAGAGATGGCTTTAGGTTTGGGCCAAAAAATGAGTTTCTCAGGCAGTGAATCGTGGTTGTCCATTGCACTTCTCTGTCCAAAAAAAGAGCTCCTCAGGCACTGAATTGTGGTTGCCAGTTGCACTTCTCTGTCATTTTAGAAGCACCACAGTGAGCAGGTCACTTGTAAAAACCATCACCGCTTTAGCGAGGGGTGAGTTTGTGGGGAGACCCAGACGCTGCTCCCAGGGGTTCACCTGGAAGGATGGATTTTAACAGCTGGCAGCAGCAGAGCATTCCTTCCCTAGTGCAGCCTGGAAGCTGGGATCACCTGGCTCATTCCTGGTGTCCAGGAGGTGGCTGTGGGGTGGTGGTGATGCCTTTTCTTGGTCCTAGAATTGAGAGTCGGACACGGTTAAGGGATAAAAGGGTTTTTACCTCCGTGTTTAATAAGGATCTTTATGGTGCAACAATTTGTCAAGGTGGAATATGCTGAAATGCACACCCTCAGTACACCGTGTATACAATTTTATAGACCTTGTAAATTAGCATAGCTAACAAAGATTTCCACCGAATGAGAAGTTTGAATGCATGGCGTGACATCTCTTTGTTTTAAAGTATTCTCCCTAGATGGGTTTAATCCTAGTTTAAGGAATATGTTCGGAGAGAACCTTGGTTTCTCAGGATAGCATAAGGCTTTCTGGCCTCCAGCTGTGAGGCCTTTAGGATGTTTGGTCTTCTCACTTAGCAGAACGCCAGGACTCCGCTAAGATACCAGGCTTAAAGAATGACAAGCACGCAGGCTAAGAGAAACTGAGAATACATAAAAGGTTTATAAAAAGAAAAGGCAAAAAGCCATCACGGCATCGGTGGAAGGGCTGGGGACACTGACGTGGTCGCTGTGCCCCCCAGGCCTGCCTGGTGCCCACGGCCGAGACGGTTCGGGTGAGGTTCCTCGTGGCCAGGCTGCTGCAGCGCCGGCGCCCCGTGCTGCTGGTGGGCACTGCTGGCACGGGCAAGTCGGTGCTGCTGGGGGACACGCTCTGCTCCCTGGACACCGACAGGTACCTGGTGAAGAAGGTCCCCTTTAACTACTACACCACCTCTGCCATGCTGCAAGGTAAGGCACTGGCTGGCTCTTGAGCTGCACCGGGGTTGGACATCAGGAAGAATTTCTTCCCAGAAGGGGTGGTTGGGCATTGGAAGGGGCTGCCCAGGGAGGGGGTGGAGTCACCGTCCCTGGAGGTGTTTAACAAAGCCTGGATGTGGCGCTCAGTGCCATGGTCTGGGTGACGAGGTGGTGTTAGGTCACAGGCGGGACTCGATGGTCTCAAAGGTCTTTTCCAGCCTGGTTAATTCTGTGATTCTGTGACATTCCTGGGGCATCCATGGGGGTTTGGAGCGGGATGTGCTCAAGGGAAGACCGTGGGTGAGCTGCCCGTGCCGTTTGTGGGCACACCCACAACCCCCCAGCGAAACTCTCCCCTCAGCAGAGCCCTGGTTTGTGGAGGTGCCGTTTTCCAACCTGAGAATTTGCATTCTTAACCCCAGCACTCTGTTTCAGGGCTGTGCCAAAGCCCAGGCTCCAACCTGCTGAGGTTTTTACAGCTTGTGTTTGACTTGAAGTGTGTCTTTAACAGGCTGGAATTTAAGCCTGTGCCGAAT
The DNA here is from genome assembly GCA_013397775.1 of Eulacestoma nigropectus. NCBI lineage: Eukaryota > Metazoa > Chordata > Aves > Passeriformes > Eulacestoma > Eulacestoma nigropectus. The sequence goes on along the minus strand of VZTE01000839.1, from coordinate 113,037 downwards.
AGGATGGGTTTCTTGGAGAGGATCCAAACCATCCTCAGGGTGCAATGACGGGAATTGCATCCCAATTAGCAGTGAGGATGGTGCTAATGGATATGTGCAGGCTCGAAGCCAGGCCTGGTTCCTGGGGCTGTCCTCCCATCCTGCCACAGCCCAGCGTGGCCCACGGAGCAGATCCCACACCCCCATCCCCAGAGCTTGCTGCCTTGGGGGGCTCAGACCCCCAAGGAATTTCTGGCCCCAGGGAAGTCCATAAGAATATTGCTGATGGGGATGCTGAAACACCAGTGAAAAATTAAGTTTGAGACTGAGGGAGGGTCAGTTTTGCTGTGCAGTCTCTTCAGAGATGAAGAAAAAGGAGGAAATTCTTGAAAGGTCTCTCATTTTGGAATGGTGTCCAACGAGAGAGAAAATAATTCGACATCTATTTATTAACCAGTAACGAAGCAACCTGGTTTTGTTTTGAGTTGAATTACAACTGTGAGTCACTGTAAACCAAACTGCTTCCTTTATGCAGCTGGGTTTAACCTAAATGTCCCGAAATCACAGAAAATTCTGAGCTGGAAGGGATCCACAAGGATCATCAAGTCCAACTTGTAAGGATATGGCCCATATGGGAGTCAAATCCACAACCTTGGCATTATGAGCACCATGCTCTGACCAGCTGAGCTCATCTCCTCCTACTTCCCCAGAGAAGCTGTGGCTGCCCCTGGATCCCTGGCAGTGCCCAAGGCCAGGCTGGACGGGGCTTGGAGCAGCCTGGGACAGTGGGAGGTGTCCCTGCCCATGGCAGGGGGTTGAAATGAGATGGGCTTTAAGGTCCCTTCCAACCCAACCCATTCCATGATTCTGTGAAGCCTTGGGGAGACCAGGGATTAACCTTCCCTCTTTGGGTTGTTCCTGCCTGAGTGGTGCCAGCTGGGGACAGGAGTGTCTCTGGATTCATCCCTGCTCTGCCAGGCTCCCAGCACTGCAAACATTTTCAGAAAGGTTTTGCAGTCTAAAATTGCTCTCTGGGGCTGATCTGCTCGCAGAGAGGTGACACCACAGGCCCAGCCCATGCCCTGGGGGCACATCTGCTCTCTGGGGCAGGCTGGGAGGGTTTCTGGGCTTGCTGGTGCCTCTGCACACAGCAAATCATTCAAGCCCCTTGTCCTTCAAGGAAAAAATGGGTGAAACTCCCCTTCTGGCCAATCTCACAGCCATGGGCAGCGTGATGGTTGCAACTTCCCTTTTTCCCTTCCTCCTGGAGTGGGAAGTGCCCTTGCTTGGGGAGGGGGCTGAGCTGTGTGTGCTCAGCTGCCTGGGGGGGACCCTGGTGTCCCCTCAGCTGCCCAGGTGAGTGTGAGCAGGCGTGGGGCAGGTACAGGGTGTCCCTGTTCCTCTGAGCTCTGGGCTGAGCCCGCCCCTTCCTTCCTCTGCAGAGCCCAGCACGTCTTCATCACAGGGAATTGTGATTTATGCTGCTTGGCATCCTTCCCCACTGCTCATTTTTTAGTTAATTTGTCCCGTTTTGTGGAGTTTGTCGGTTGGCTGCTTTTTTTTCTTCTTCCCCACCAGGTGCCTCTTTAAATTTGTAAAATGTGAATCCAAAGCGGTTTGGGATTTTAATTTGTATTTACTTTAGAAAGAGCTGACCTGGAAGCCAGGAATTCTTAGTCGAGGTGCCTGTTGGGAAAGAGATTTCTAAAGTTCACAGCTGCACTCTTTAGGGGAAGCACAGGGATGTGGTTCAAACCATCCGTGTGGGCCTGTGGCTCACAGAATTTCATGTGCATAGGGATTAAAAGGAGTCAGACACGCTCTGTGCCCAAACTTGGGCACAGTTTGGGGATTTTCTTTGGTGTCTTGTGACCAAATCCCACTTCTTGTGCAGTCTGGACCTCTGGTGTGCTGCTTCATGCCCTCTTGGACCTCTGCTCCTCCATCAGCTGTAGCCTTTCCCTCATTCCACACCTTCCCACGCCAGATCTTCCTTGAGAAAATGACAATAAATGTTGTTTTTTTGGGGTTGGGTAACTTTTCCTCCTTGGCCATCAGGGTGAGAGGATCCACACTTGCCAAGTGTGGCGTGCAGTGAGTGTTTGAGGGGCTGACGTGGATGTGTCAGGAGCCCAGAGCAGGGACCCTTCAGGATTATTGTGGGGTAGGCTTTGAATTAAAATGCGACTTCCACAAACATGTCACTTCATCCCCAGTAATTGCATTTCACGGTGATGAATCTCCTGCATCCTTGTTTAACCTCGAAAAGGGCTGATTTTATATGTTAATTAAGGCCTAATTAAATTTAAATTAAATGCTTATTTGAAACACTTAATTTGACGTGCTACCAGAAATTTCAAATATTGTGGTTTTACTGAAGGGGGAGAGAGACTCCACTGAGGGAAAATCCATCATTTTTCTCAGCACAATTCATGCCTTCGTGCAGAAGTGTCTGTGGCAAGAAAACAGCTGAATTCTTAGTGGGTAACCAGGCTGTCTGCAGGGCACCCAAGCAGGAAACAAACGGGTCTTTAAAAGATTTGTGGTCTGAAAAAAACCCCCCAGAATATAAATTTTCCTTCATAACTCTCGCCCTTGATAAGGAATGGCTGAAGTGTGCATTTGCACCAATTTTTAATCAAAATTCCCAGTTGTCCCTAATTGCAAGGAACTGCTCCTTGCCATGCTGCTGCTTACAGGGCTGGTGATAACCCCAAACTGTGCCAGGGAAACAAATTCTGCCTCCACCTCCAGAGGGCTGGGAGCACCGGAGAGTGAGGATGGTCTCCAAGAAAGGCCCTGGCAGAAAAATCATCCCAGGACCCAGGCAGAGAAAAGCTGCTGCTGTTTGCTTTGCCCCTTACTGAGGCCGTGAAGGTTGCTCGGGCTGCAGTGAAAGGAATCAATAACCTATAAAACATTTTGTGCAGCACTGTGGGGTGATTTGCATTAAATATCGCTCCAGCATCGTAAATATTCCCAATATGCTGCAGTCCAGAGCAACACATAACCTCAGCCTTCTGCTAAGACCAACGGGAATTTTCCAGAGCTTCCAAACGAGAGGTTTTCTCTCCGTGCTCTCCCTCACTCGTGGGGGATCCCGCTTAAAACTGGGTGGGAGTGGGAGGCTCGTGTTGGAATTGAGTCTTGTTGGGTTATCTGGAGGTTTGGGCAGTGCTGGCAAGGGGAGCAGGGAACTTGGAGGTGTTTGGGGTTGTTTAGTCTGGTGAAGAGACTCACAGAGTCCCTGAGGCTGGAAAAGCCCTCCCAGCCCACTGAGGCCAAGCTGTCCCCAATGCCCACCTTGTCCCCAGCTCAGAGCTCCGAGTGCCACCTCCAGCCCTTCCTTGGACACCTCCAGGGATGGGCACTCCAAACCTCCCTGGGCAGCCCCTGCCAAGGCCTGAGCACCCTTTCCATGGGGAAATTCCTGCTGATGTCCAACCTGAGCCTCCCCTGGCCCAGCCTGAGGCCGTTCCCTCTCCTCCTGTCCCTGTTCCCTGGGAGCAGAGCCTGACCCCCCCCGGCTGCCCCCTCCTGTCAGGGAGTTTTGCAGAGCCACAAGGTCCCCCCTGAGCCTCCTTTTCTCCAGGCTGAGCCCCTTTCCCAGCTCCCTCAGCTGCTCCTTGCTCAGCTTCATTGCCCTTCTCTGGACTCAGAGGCTCAGGAAGACCTTAGACCCCCTTCCAGGGCCTAAAGGGGCTCCAGGAGAGCTGGAGAGGAACTTGGGACAAGGGATGGAGGGACAGGACACAGGGAATGGCTTCCCACTGCCAGAGGGCAGGGCTGGATGGGATATTGGGAAGGAATTGTTCCTTGTGAGGGTGGGCAGGCCCTGGCACAGGGTGCCCAGAGAAGCTGTGGCTGCCCCTGGATCCCTGGAAGTGTCCAAGGCCAGGTTGGAAGGGGCTTGGAGCACCCTGGCATAGTGGGAGGTGTCCCTGCCCGTGGCAGGGGGTTGGAATTGGATGGTCTTTAATGTTCCTTCCAACCCAGACCATTCTGAGATTCCACAATTCTCTTTGGTGCATTTGAATATATAATATTATTTTGATTGTTCTAAAGTTGTCCAGGTCCTAAACCCACCCACTTTCTGTGTCCAGAAGATGTAGAAAAAGCATTTTCTTTCACAAAAACAGCTTTGCTCATGGGCTTTGTGCTCCAGCATCTCCTTGGCTCCATCCCAGTGCCGAGCCACTGCTGTCCCTGCCTGGGGACACAGGCAGTGGAGGGGAGTCACTGTGCTGTGCTAGGGATCAGGATAATCTCAGCAGGAGGGACTGAGTTTAAACAAACGTGCAGGAGGGATGCAGAAGGCTTTATCTTGCATGACAAGCTCGTGTTTGCTCTGAAGCAGGCCTGGCTTGCAGCAGACAGTTTGCTGTGCTTTGTTTGCAAGGAGGCATTGAAAACTCGGTGATTTGGGTTGAGTCGGACCAAAAACGTGCCCAAGGGGCCCTGCAGGGCTCCCAGGCATGGTCTGGGGACAGCCACCATCCTGCCAGCCCCAGACAGAGCCCCTGGCCTGGGAACAGCCCCTGTCCTGCTGGGAGCAGCGTCCTGTGCCAAGAGCAGCTTTGCCTTCCCAAAAAGCCACGAAAACCCCAGGTGGAGCTGAGAGGGCCGGGGTTCCCCCGCAGGCAGAGGGCTGGGCTGAGCAATCATTTCCAGTCACTCCTGCCCCTACAGGTGTGCTGGAGAAGCCTCTGGACAAAAAGGCTGGCAGGAGCTACGGCCCTCCGGGCACCAAGAGGCTCGTGTACTTCATCGACGACCTGAACATGCCCGAGGTGGACGCCTACGGGACCGTGCAGCCCCACACGCTGCTCAGGCAGCACCTGGACTACGGCCACTGGTACGAGGCTGCTGGGGCTGGGCTGAGAGCCTTTTGTCCAGCTCTGGTGTTGGGAATGGGGCTTGAGATGAAGTCACGGCTGAAAACCTTTTGTCCAGCTCTGGTGTTGGGAATGGGGTTTGAGATGAAGTCACGGCGCAGAGCCCTCCTCCCATCCCGTGTTGGAGCTGGATGGGAGGCTCTGGGTGAACACTGCGCACCCTGGGGTGTCCCATGTCCCCAGCAAACACTCGCTGCCTGGCTGAGCACGGGGAGAGGCCACGGATTGCCCCTGCTGTGAGCTCCTGGTGCTGTTTTCAGTCAGGCAGCAGCAAACACAGTCGTTTTCCAGGCAGAGGTAATTTGTAGGAAGACCAGGAGTGGTGTTTCAGAAGGAGATCGGAGTGTTCTGCAGCACTGCTGGGATGGGGATACTCACAGCTCTCCCACGGGAAAAACAAGGCAGAGACACCGGGCCATTCCCAGCCTCCTCAGCCGTGTGTGTGTGCCCGGACTCGGACAAAAGCTTCCCGACCGTGGGGGCACTGGGGTGGAAGCAGAAATTCAGGGCTGGGGGTGTTGGGGAGGTTGGGCAAAAAGAGTGGGATGTGCGGGAGCAATGCTGGCTGGGAGGGGACACCCTGGGCCAGCTGTCCCCTCCCAGGCAGGCCCGGGCTCCCTGCTCTGCTCTCGGCAGCACCTCTGGGCTGTTCACCCCTCAGCCCAGGGTGCTGAGGAGGGACGGGGGCACAGATCCGGTCCCCTCGGGCCCCAGCAGTGACCCCGGGGCTCTGCTGCACCCCGGTTCTGCCAGCAGCACCCCCATCCTTCCCTGCAGGCAGCACCCCAGGCTGGCCCAAACCAGAGTCACTCCTGTGGTTCCCCACGGTTTCTGCACCAGTGACCTGGCCCGGGAGCTTTGCTCAGCCCTCGTTACCAGCGGGTGGAAATGTCAGCTACAGGATTTCCCCCAGGAGCAGGGCCCCGTGTGCTGGGCCACGTGCAGACGTGCAGCAGTCTCTGCTCCCCGGGGAGGGGCAGAATGTGACCCCCTGAAGCCACAAGGGTCCTGGCAGCCCACGGCCACGCTTGGAGGGACAGCAGCGCTGGCTGCCCTGGCTGTGCTCACCGTCTGTGGCTTTTGCTGTGCCCCAAGGTACGACAGGAGCAGGCTGTCCCTGAAGGAGATCAGCGACGTGCAGTACGTGTCCTGCATGAACCCCACTGCGGGGAGCTTCACCATCAACCCCCGGCTCCAGGTAAAGCCCTGCACCATGGCAGGCACGGCCCTGCCTTGATTTTTGGGGGGATTGTTGAGGCTCAAGGCTCCAGGAGAACCTGTGGCAGATCCTGCTGTCATTCCATAGGGGGAAACGGCCCGGATCTGTGAAGTGACTGTAATTCCTGATGGAGAGGCAGCAAATCTCTGCCTTTCTCCCTTCCTTGTGTTTCCTCTCGTTTTGCTGCTCAGTGGGAGGAAGAAGTCACAAGTTCCCAGCCAGCTGGACACCCACTCTCAGGAAATCCGGTTCAGACAGGCAGATTTTACCTTCCTCTGGCTGATATTTACTGCTGGACCATGGTTCGTGAAAGCCTTTTGGTGGTCAGGCATTGGAACTTGGTGCCCAGGGAAGTGGTGGAGTCACCAGCCCTGGAATTGTTCAAAAATGAGTAGATGTGGCACCTCTCAGTGTGGTTTGGGATTTGTGATCTTGGAGGTCTTTGCTAACCTTACCCATTCTGTGTTCTCTTCCTTTGCAAGTTCCAAATCAACAAAGGGTCTTGTGGGAGGTGGCACCTGCTCCTTCCAGAGACAGGACTGGGCTTCAGCAGGGCTCAGTGGGGCCTTCAGACCTTTCAGCTCTTCAGCGGACTGAGCTTCCCTTGTGAAATGCCCCTGAAAATCCCTTGTTCAGCCAGCAGAAGGTGTCACCTGCCAGCTGTCCTCTGCTGGGAAACTGGAAGGGGGAGATGGTTCTGGTGGACTGCAAGTCATGGGATCATAGAGCATCCCAAGTTGAAAGGGACCTTAAAGGATCATCTGGGCCACCCTTTCCTGGGAAGTGGAGCCCAGACGAGATTGTTTAGTGCTGTGTCCAAGCACAGCAAGTCCCCAAAGGGCACTGACCTGGGAGGTGGTTGCCCATCTCTCTGACCTTTCCGTGTCTCACTTTCTCTTCCTCAGCGTCACTTCTGTGTCTTCGCTCTCTCCAACCCTGATCAGGATGCTTTGTCCAGGATCTACAGCACCATCTTAGTGCAGCACCTGGCCAGTGGGAATTTCTCAGAGGCTGTGCAAAAATCAGCCCAGCAGCTCGTTGCCCTGGCCCTGGGGCTGCATCGGAAGGTGGCTGCCACTTTCCTGCCCACAGCTGTCAAGTTCCACTACGTTTTCAACCTCAGAGACTTCTCCAATATCTTCCAAGTAAGTGCAGCTCCTGTCCTGTGGCACCTGGAGTTTGTCCCGATGTCACAGGCAGCTGAGGACCTGTGTCCCTCTGGCCCTTGGTGGGCCAAACCCAGTGTCCCACCCAGTAATGACACAGCAGGGGTGTCCCCCTGAGCAAAGGGGGCGACCTTGGGCCATTCCCAACTCCTCGTTGGTTTTGAGTGGATTCCAGAGCCATCACCTGTGACTTTGGGGAAGATCAGTCAAAAGCTTATTTACCTTCCAGCCTCCTCTGGCCAGTGGGGAGGGATGCACAGTTCCAGAAGGAGGTGCCGATTTTGAAGGGTTTGAAGTGTCCTCTGGCTGGAAAAGGGACCAGCTGGAGGGAGCTCTGGGCTCCTGACCTCAGCCCTTCGTGCAGTTGTTGTTGTGAGTGTGGTGGAGCTGGGCTTGTCCTGGTGAGCCCCACCCCACATGAGTGTGGGGGTCCATGGCACCAGCCCACCACAGAGGGAAGCTCTGATTGCATGGATAAAATCAAATTCTAGATTCTCTGTGGGCTGCTGGCCCTGAGGAGAGGCGAGGAGAGCAGTAACTGGTTCAGCTGCTGTGCCACAGACAGGACAGCTTGGTGGCCTGTACCAGCATGTCCTCTCAGGTGCTCAGCCTTGTGTGTGCAGGATGGCATTTAAAGAGCTGATAAATCAATCCAAACCAGCTTTGATTCTGCCACTGAAACTGAATTACCAGCCACTGTACCAAAGGGAACTTGTTCAGCTTCAGAAATGATTTCTTCCATCCTCGGTGAGATTTTGTTTTTCTGTTTTCCCCGGCAGCCTCGTTCTTTGAAGCAGCTGGTGTTACTGCTCAAAGAGCCTTTCAGGGTTTCAGGCTGATTAATACAATTGGATGAATTCCTCAGCAGCCAAACCGAGGGTCAGCACCACAGCTTGTTCTAAACCCCCAGCTGGTAATTTGTCACTGTCCTTGTTAACATCTGTTTCACAAAGCAGGTGTGTGGAAGTTCAGTGCCTTGTGCCTGCCCATCAGACAGGAGCTGAAGGAATGACAGGACAGGGAAACCCGGGAACAGGACCTCGAACAAGTGAATAACTCCACTGTGTCAGGAAGGAGTCAGGCCTGTCCCTTGTGCTCAGCTGAGCACCGGCAGCTCCGACGCGAGACGTGGGTCATGTCAAATCCTGCCTCCCAGTTAATCTGGGCTTTGAGAGAACGGAAGCATTTCAATGGGAAGCTTTGATTTGAATTGCTGAATGCACCAGGGTAACAGAAAACATCCTGCCAGATCCCAGTGCTGGGCCCAAGGGCAGTGACAGGAATGTTCCTCATTCTCCATTCAAGGGATTCTCCATCCTCTTTCTTTCTTTGTTTCTTTTTAATGTTGGCCCCACCTCCATCCCAGATGCAGTGACCCACAGCCACGTGTCCCTCGTGCTTTTGGGGTGTGGGGGTCTTTAGACTAAAGGGACTTTAGAGGGATTGAGTGATTTTGAATTTTGTTGTGACCAGTTTAGGATCTGATGCGTTTCTCCTTCCTCTCTTTGAGTTGTCAGCTTTTCTTACCATTTTTTTCTTTTTTTCTGGAATAAATAAAATAATTTGACAGCTGTAATGACAGATGTGAAACCCAAACAATCTGAGCCATGGACCAGTGAGCTGAGAGGGCCTGCTTTACATTGCTTTCAGTGCATTAAATATTTAATGTATAAATAATTAGATGTTAGGAATAAAAGCTGTCTGTTTAATTCATACCATTGAAAACCCTGTGTGCTGTTAATAGGCTTAGTACAGGCGACACCTCTTTGAAATATAATTCTTTTATGCATTTTAATAGAGTTCATGGTAAACATACTGTGCTAAGCAGACAGCAACTGATATTTCCTGTGGGCAGAATGCACCTAATTAGAATTAATTTATTTAAAAAAAACACCAAAAACAGTAGCCACCAGTAACACTTCCAAACTATTTTTCCTTCTTGACAAAGCACCCACGGCATGGGATTGGATGGAAAAACTGGACATCTGGGCTGGTGCCTGGCTCTGAAGGGTCTCACCTGCTGAGAGCAGCACCCCAGCCCGGCCAGGGGAGGCTGGGTGGGGGATCAAAATGGGTGTAATGAGTGTAAACCTTCAAAAGAATGTGGGAAACAGGCATTCCCAGCAGGGCTGTGGGCAGCAGGTTGAGGGAGGTGATTCTACCCCTCTGTGCTGCTTCATCAGACCCCACCTGAAGCACTTGTCCAGCTCGGGGGTCCCAGCACAAGGACGTGGAGATGCTGGAGAGAGTCCAGAGGGGGCACCAGGATGATGAGAGGGATGGAGCAGCTCTGCTGGGAGGAAAGGCTGAGAGAATTGGGGCTGTTCAGCCTGAGGATTGCTCTGAAGTGACCTTACTGTGGCCTTCCAGTGCCTGAAGGGGCTCCAAGAGATCTGGAGAGGGACTTTGGGCAAGGGATGGAGTGACAGGACAAGGAGGAATGGCTTCCCACTGCCGGAGAGCAGGTTTGGATGGGATATTGGGAAGGAATTCTTGGCTGTGACAGTGGTGAGGCCCTGGCACAGGTTTTCCAGAGAAACTGTGGCTGCCCCATCCCTGGAAGTGTCCAAGGCCAGGTTGGACACCTGCTCTGGTGGAAGGTGTCCCTGCCCACGGCAGGGGGAGGATGGAATGGTCTTTGAGGTCCCTTCCAACCCAAACCATTCTGGGTTGAGAAGCAGCTTGGAGGAGTTTTGGGTTAACAGGACACATTCCCTGGGGTGTTTGGTGTGGGTTTGCCCAGAACCTGGGTGCAGGTTGCTGCAAGGGGGACTCAGCACGGTGGGTGCTGGGGTGGGGTCCCTCAGGGTCAAGCCTGGGTTTCCTGACTGTCTTTGCTCTCCACAGGGCCTTCTGTTCTCTACCCCTGAATGTCTGAAGCAACCCCGAGACCTGGTGAAGCTCTACCTGCACGAGTCAAACCGGGTGTACCGGGATAGGATGGTTGAGGAAACGGATTACGACACTTTTGATAAAATCCAGCGGGAGATGGTGAAGAAGTGCTACGACGTGAGTGTGGAGGGCTGGTGAGGTCTAATTCTGATGACAACGGAACAGAACAGGTTTATTGGAAGGGAAGTCAGTACTGGGGATTTTCCTTTCCTACTCTTTCTCTCCTGTACCTCTTTCCCCTTTTCCAACCTGCAGGTGCAACTGTGTGGACATAAAAATGCCGAACACCGCAGTTCCCTTGGAGGGTGGCTCAGAGACTGCAGTGGGCTTTCCTGTATTTGTTCTACGCTATTTTATTCTCTTTTACAGGACATTGAGGACATTTTAGAGCAGGCCAAACACATGAATGTTTATTGCCATTTTGCCAAAGGCCTGGGGGAACCTGGCTATAGGCCGGTTCCAAGCTGGGAGGAGCTGAACCGGATCCTCGTGGAAGCCTTGGACAACTACAACGAAGTCAACGCTGCCATGAACCTGGTGCTGTTTGAGGATGCCATGTGCCACGTGTAAGGGGCTTTTCTCTGCCTTCGTGCTCCCATCATTTGTCTGTGCAGATTGTTTGGTGGAGTTTCCTGGAGGATGGAAGAAGATGGGCTGAGGCCAATCATTTGTAGTTCAACAGGGCCAAGTACCAGGTCCTGCACTTGGGGCACAACAACCCCGTGGAGCGCTCCAGGCTGGGGCAGAGGGGCTGGAAAGCTGCTTGGGAAAGGCCCTGAGGGTGCTGGTGGTAGCACTGGGGTGGCAGCAGGGCCAGGGCAGTGCCCATCCCCTGTGCTGGCACCGCTGGGGCACCTCCAGTGCTGGGGGCAGCTCTGGGACACTCAGGACAAGAAGGACATCGAGGGGCTGGAGCGTGTCCAGAGATGGGAACGGAGCTGGGAAGGGGCTGGAGCCCCAGGAGCAGCTGAGGGAGCTGGGAAAGGGGCTCAGCCTGGAGAAAAGGAGGCCCAGGGGGGACCTTGTGGCTCTGCACAACTCCCTGACAGGAGGGGGCAGCCGGGGGGGGTCGGGCTCTGCTCCCAGGGAACAGGGACAGGAGGAGAGGGAACGGCCTCAGGCTGCAGTAGACAAGGTTTAGATTGAGTATTAGGGAATATTTCTTCACTGAAAGGGCTGTCCAGCTCTGGCATAGCTGCTCAGGGAAATGGTTGAATCCCCATCCCTGGAAATGTTCAAAAAACATGGCTTGGACACCTGAGGACATGGTTTAGTGGTGAACATGAGGGACAGTTGGACTTGATGATCTTTTCCAGCCCTGAGGATTCCATGATTCTGTGAGAATCACAACTGTGGAGCTGGTGGGGAGAGCCAAAGCTTCACCTGCCCAGGTGTTGTGGCCAGCACAAACACTGCACTGCTCCAAACTGGTGTTTGGAGGGAATGTTCCAAATTCTGGGGCTTCCAGCCAAAGGCTCTGCATGCTGGTGGTTTTTTGGCCTGGTTGCTCTCGTGAAACCTTTGGCCCTTGGAGCTCTGCATGTGGCACAAACATTTATCAGATGTGGCAACATTCGGGTGCTTCACTGTCTTCCCTTGGCAGCCAGGACAGAACTGAGTGTACTGGGGTTTCCCTGGATGCTGGCAGCTGGTTTAGAGCCACATTTACACAGGCCTTTAGTGGGATTTTCCTCTGTATGGAGTGAGATTTTGTGCATTCAGGCCACTACTTTTAAAGGATGGAGGCATTTAAACTGCTTTGATCCTCTGGAAAACCTGCTTGCGTGGAGATGCCTGGGGGTGCAGATGGATTCCAGCTGGAAATTGGACATGTGGGACTATATGAAAATAAGCCTCCCACTGATTATGATGAAGCTCTTTACATGCCTGGGGGGGGACCTCCAGCTCTCACCCACAGCCTGGGGGAATGCCAGCAGGGACAGAGTCACTTCTGGGTGCTGAAATGCAGAGCTGGCCTTAGGTGGCTTCAGGAGATGGAGCTACCCTGGCAATCAGGGCTTGAACAGATTCGGTATGGAAACCTTGTCCCAGGGGGTGCAGATCTGGGACTCTAAGCTGGGAGGAAGCCCTTGACCTGCTGCACACCAGGGTGGGTGGTTTCAATTCTCACTGGACCTGGCACCTAATTTTATTTATTTATTTATTTACTTACTTACTTATTTATTTAGACATATATATATGTTACATGTATATTTTTTATATATTTATATATATATCTATATATTTCTATACATATAATTTTATATACATATATATTTCAT
>VZTE01000839.1:68633-100412 GCA_013397775.1 Eulacestoma nigropectus | reverse complement strand
TGTGTATATATATATATCTATAAAAATATATAAATATAAATATATATATATATATCTATAAAAATATATATATAAAATTTGTCATTTCCAAGTGCTCCCAATCTGTGTCATTGATCACTGGGCTGGGGCAGATTTTCCCTGACAGTCTGAGCATTCTCTCCTCTCTCCATGGGTCCCACGAAACCTGCTGGCCCTGCGTGGTTCTGCTCGCCTTGCCTGCAGGATGGTCACAGGAATACTGGCCCTGTGCTCCTCTTGCACTTCACAGAAATTGGGATTTGCAATTGGAATTTGCAAAACACGGCACTGCCCCTCCAGTTCGTACTGAGAATAATGAGGAAAGCAAGGTTTGAGTATCCAGCACAAGTTCACGATTTCACTGGAGCTGAGTGAATCCCATTCATTGCATTTGGAAATTGCATTTGGCTGAAATACACAACTTCCTCCATCTCAAACAGCTTCTGAATGTCAGCTTGAATTTGCTGAAGATTTTCAGTTGGCAGACAAAAAGAAGAAAAAAAAGACATTTGATGACTTAATACAAGTAGGGCCACGGGGGATACCTGTCAGTCACCTCATCCAGGCTGTGTCACAGCACAGAGCCCTGAGGAGCACATCAAGGCAGGGACCACGGGCAGAGCTGGCCTGGGGAATTCAGAGCAGAAATCCTAAAGCTCTTCTCACAGGCTGGATTGCTTTTGTGGAAATAATTTCACAGAAATGATTAAATTATTAAATTATAAAAAGATCAGTCGGAGTCTGTGCATAGATTATAAAATACTGGAGTTGTAATAAAGCAGCTCAGTGTTTCTCACAGTCTTATCTGAAAAATAATGAGCTTAATCTAGGAAAATAGTGAAGGGAGCTGAATAAAGGCAACGCTGTGGAGAGGGGAACGGGGCTTGTGTTTCAGACCCAGGACAGAGAGGGTTCCACAGGTGGGATCCTCTGAACCCCCCTCACCTGGGGGGGGCAACACGTGGGGGTGTCAGCATTTGCTTAAAGAGGATAAATGGGAGGCAGACAGAGTTCACCACTGGACTCTCAGGTGAGCAGACCTGGGAAACAACAGCAAATTCACTGTGAGAGTGAGAAAATCTCACTCTTACGTAGTGGTGGTGCGGATAACTAAGGAATAGAGTAGGTTTGTGCCATTCCAGCCACGTGTGAACATGCTGCAGTGCACAGCAGGGCTCCTCAGCTGTGCACGAATCCCAGACGCCTTGGGGAGAGAGGGGAGGGGGATCAGAGCCTTGAATTTTGCTCTCAGTTTTTGCATGTCAATGTAATGTCCTTTTCCCCTTGCCCTCCCTGCAAAGACACCCAGGCCTTCACTTAGACATTGTTCTGTCCAGCAGGACTTGGCAGGTGGGAAAACATTTGGCGGATTTTGAATTGCCACCAAACTGGGGGTTTTTCCATCAGCACCATGCTCTGGACAGGTCTCAGCAGAGATGGGCATCTTTTGCTGCCATGTCTCCGAGACAGACATACTTCAGCCTGCTCAGAACACAATTTCTTAGTGAATAAAATATGTATTGAAAAGCAGTGGGCAGAGAAATGGGAAAATGCTCTTATTAATGAGAGATTTTGTATGCTTCAATTTAGCTGCCGCATCAACCGCATCCTGGAGGCGCCCCGGGGGAACGCGCTCCTGGTTGGCGTGGGCGGCACCGGGAAGCAGAGCCTGACCCGGCTGGCAGCCTTCCTCAGCTCCCTGGAGGTCTTCCAGATCACCCTGAGGAAAGGATACGGCATCCCTGACCTCAAGGTGGGGGACTTGAAAGGCTGAGGCGGAGGGGAAGGAAATAAAGAGCAGAACTTGCCCTGGAAACTTGTTGCATGTTGAGAGACAGAATGGAGGAGGATGACCGTGAGCCCAGATGTGCCCAGGTGGGCAAGAAGCCAAAGATACCTGGGCTGTCCCAGCCATGGGGTGGCAGCAGGGCCAGGGCAGTGCCCGTCTCCTGTGCTGGGCACTGCTGGGGCACCTCCAGTACTGGGGACAGTTCTGGGACACTCAGGACAAGAAGGACATGGAGGGGCTGGAGCGTGTCCAGGGAAGGGAATGGAGCTGGGAAGGGTCTGGAGCCCCAGGAGTGGCTGAGGGAGCTGGGAAGGGGGCTCAGCCTGGAGAAAAGGAGGCCCAGGGGGGACCTTGTGGCTCTGCACAACTCCCTGACAGGAGGGGGCAGCCGGGGGGGGTCGGGCTCTGCTCCCAGGGAACAGGGACAGGAGGAGAGGGAACAGCCTCAGGCTGGGCCAGGGGAGGCTCAGGTTGGATATCAGGAAGAATTTCTTCACAGAAAGGGCTGTCCAGCCACGGCACAGCTGCCCAGGGAGGTGGTGAAGTGCCCACCCCTGGAGGGGTTTAAAAGCCACGTGGATGTGGCACTCGGGCACATGGGTTAGTGGTGGCCTTGGCCGCTCTGGGGGAGCAGGGGGACACGATGTCCTTAGAGGGCTCTTCCCACCTAAATGATTCTGCGATCCTGAGATACTGAAACACTCCAGACATGACATGGGGCTGTGGAGAGGAGCAAATGCCTTGCCTGGAGCGTGTCTGCCCAGGGGTGCAGCCGGAGCTGGGGTCTCCTGGCAGCGCTCCGAGCTGGCCAGGCCTGAGAACGCCCCAGCCCAGCCCTGAGTGCCAGCCCTCGGCCGTGCTGATGTTCTGCATGACTGGGAAGGTTCTGGATTATCCCATTGCTCGGTCTGGCCTTGCAGCATGTGGGTGTAAGCCCTCCTGGTTTCCCACCTGCAGGCAGACCTGGCAAACCTGTACCTAAAGGCCGGGCTGAAGAGCGTGGGCTCCGTGTTCCTGCTGAGCGACGCGCAGGTGGCGGACGAGCAGTTCCTGGTGCTGGTGAACGACTTCCTGGCGTCAGGTACAGCCCTCGTGCTCTGCTTTCTCCTCTCCCCATCTCCAGGGGAGTTTTGCTCCTGGTAGCACCTGGAATTCTGGAATAGCCAGAGGGGCAGTGATGAGAGGAGCTGGAAGTTGCATGTGTTGAGCTCTGGAGTAAAAGCGGTGCCGAGGCCTCCCCGGGGAGGGACGCTCCGTCAGCTGGGACATTTCTTGTCTTCCCCTCATGTCTTGTACCTGTTTTTCCATGTGTCATGGGATTCTGCACATAGGTGTTATGGGACATGTCTGTGGGGATATTGCAGCTGAGGACAGAGCCAAAGGAATGTATCACAGGTGAGGAGTTCCAGCGGTGGATCTCATGCATCCACCTCGTAAATTAAGGTTCTTTCTGGACACAAGATTTGACTGGAGTATCTATGAGCTGGAGGATGAAGCAAAGCCACGGGGTGACCGTGTCAATGTGTGTCACCTGGCTGCTTATCCCAGTTGTTAAAAATGGTAACAACTCTTATTTTAATAAAAAAAATGTTTATTACAAAAAAATAATTTAGAAAATAACAGCATCTGAATTCTTAAAACCATATAAAAAAAACCACCCCGGGAATGCAGGATTAGAGACCCTTGGAGCCAAACTGGCTATGTACCCACAGCAGAAATCTTCATGCACTGGCTTTACCTCAGCTAATCTGAGGTAAGGTTCGCTTAAAATGAAAAACAAGAGAAAGAGAGAGAGAGAAAAAAAAAAAAGGAGATTCCACGAGGTCCCTGAATAGAGATAGGCCCTTCCCCCCCCTCTTATGCAATGCTTTTCAGCTGCAGGAGATGTCACCAGCTGGGGCCGTGGGGGAGAGGAAGAGAATGAATAGCTCTGGGATCTTACTTTTATACCCTCTTAGCTCTTCCCAGAACCCACCACTGTCCTGCCCCACAGCACAAGATGATTGGTGAATTCCAAAGTCCATCACAAGTCCCTTTCACCAATGGATCATTTGCTGGGGAGGGACATTGGTTTACAGAGGGGGGGGTTTAACAATTTAACTATCTTAACAACTTTAACAACTATTAACTTGGTTATAAGATGATTTTTATATGCAAAAGCCGATAACCTAATTTCATATATGACACCAGTCCTTTCCCCGCTGTTTTTCCAGAGGCATTTAGGTTTTTGAGTTGCCGCTCACCCAAACCATTGCAGGGCACTCGGTGTCCATGCCAGCACTCTGTTTCCCTGCAGAACACGGCCCGGGTGTGTGTGGATGAGCATTCCCTGTGTGCTGCAGGTCTCAGGCACCTGGGGGTGCAGGCTGTGTCACCAGGACCACGGGAGGACACCTGGAGCGGGCATGTCCCCCTTTTCCCTGGCACATCCCTGCCACTGCCCGCCTGCCACTTTTTGCCTTGCTCATGAGTCGGGTGGGGAAGGCACCAGCTGGGTCAGGTCCCTGCAGGGATGGGGAGAGGTGAGGAATCAGCAGCACAACTGTTTGTGAGTAGCTCCAGAGGTGACACGTGTGGCTGTGAACCGGTGGCCAGAGGGCTTCAGCAGCACAAGCTCTGAAGCTCTTCCATCTGCATCAGCTGTGATGATTTTGTAATCAGGGCCAAGGACAGGGATTGCTGGCGATTGTGGGGAGGAGCTCCCACCAGCTCCTACATGCACAGACACCTGATAACTGAAGGTGAAGCTCAGGAGAGAGCTGAGGTTCTTCAGCCTGGGGAAGAGAAGCTCTGGGAAGACCTCAAAGCCCCTTGGAGCCTGAAGGGGCTCCAAGAGAGCTGGAGAGGGACTTGGGACAAGGGTCTGAAGTGACAGGACAAGAAACAATCCTTCCCTGTGAGGGTGGGCAGGCCCTGGCACAGGGTGCCCAGAGAAGCTGTGGCTGCCCCTGGATCCCTGGAAGCATCCAAGGCCAGGCTGGACGGGGCTTGGAGCACCCTGGGATAGTGGAAGGTGTCTTTCTTCCTTGTTTCTCTTGTTATCATCATCTAGAACAAAATATGTTCTAATCTGTTTGATAAATGAGCGGATTTCTGATGAGTGTATTTCCCTAAGTGATTCGTGCTCATATTGGAAGTATCTGACTCAGTAATGATAATTTTAATCGAACCAGAAGCCAGAAAGGAAGTGAATATGGGATAAATTAGGGAAACACTAAAAAAATTAATATTTGGTTGGGTGCATTTTTGGCAATCAACTGCTTAACTATTAATTTTTAAAAGTTTTTACAAGATTTTTAACTTTTAAAATGTTTGGGTGGTCTGAGAGTTATTTGGCCACTGCTGGAAATGGCCCTGAACAGCTGCAAAAATTTTACGTGTCATTAATGCATTTGCAAAACTACAGTGATTTTATATCATGTATGGCATATTAGAGATTTGAATATTCCTTTTGTTATCTACGTAGATTGCAGAGCTAAAAAAAGTTGGATTTTCTGTGCTTTGACCCTATTCTATATTCCTTTCCCTTGTGTTTTACAAGGAAATTTGTTCTCACAGGTGTTTATTTTTCAGCAGAATGACCTTCTGTGCCCCTTTGCTGCTTCTGGGTCCCAGGGGCACCCAGTGCAGTGGTTTTACCTGAGGAAGGGACTTCCCTGAGCCCCTGAAGAGGGAGGCAGCAGCTTCCCTTTGCTCTAAGACTCCAACACCCCCCAGACCTGTAAACCCAAATGTGCCCTCTTCTCCTAGGGGAAATCCCGGATCTCTTCCCTGATGATGAAGTGGAAAACATCATCAGCAGCGTGAGGAATGAAGTCAGAGGCCAGGGGCTGGTGGACTCCAGGGAGAATTGCTGGAGGTTTTTCATCGAGCGCGTTCGGCGGCAGCTGAAGGTGAGCTGGAGCAGGAGGGGTTGGTGCCGAACGATTTTTTTGCCTCTTTCCCTTTATATATTCTCTGTATTCTTTAGAATAGAAATAGAATACAAATACAAATAGAATTTGCAGCCTATTGTTGCATTAGTAGCTGGTCCTGGTACTTTTCCCAACCTTTTCCCTAGGCAGAGAGACAAAACACATTCCAGAGCTCCAGGCCCCAGGGGGTACAAGGCCCCTATCCTGTCTTGGCTCTTTTTGGGAACCAAGGCCAAAAAACAGCTCTTCAAGACACATTTTCATAAACAAAGTTTAGCTCCCATCTGAGGGGGGAGGATTTAGAGAGAGGGAAAAATTATCTCACCTCTTATGTCTCTAATTGGTGATTTCTGTCAAATATGCCAATTTTCTAAACTTATAAAACTGTATTCACCCCATATGGGGTGGTCATTTTTCCATATCTGCCCCNGGGCATTTTGTGGACATTTTCCATGTCTGCCCCTGGATGCCTCCAACAAAGACCAACCTTTAGATTACCTCCTGTACTAATATTATCTCCAATAATAATTGTTGTTGTGTGTTATTTCCAAGTTCTTTAAGCCATTGGTGCTCCCCATCCACCCTGGTGCAGGTGTGCTGGGGTGGAGACGCTCTGGGCTGCCCCACGGGGAGGTTGGGCTGCAGCCTGACAGGTTTTGCTGCCTGATCCTGGCATGAAGGTGCACTAAAGTGCGGGACACACCGTCTGTGTCATCCCTTCAGAAAGCGCGGCGACCCCAGCACAGAGGCTGCTGTAGCTGGTGGGGTGGGATCCTCCCTGGGAAGGGGGTGGTGGAGGCCCAGGTGGGCTGCAGGGGCAGGTCCCGGTCCTGCTCCCAGCCCTGCTCCTCCCTCCCTCTCCTCCTGTGCCCCGCAGGTCGCGCTGTGCCTGTCCCCCGTGGGCCCCAAGCTGCGCCTCCGCAGCCGCAGGTTCCCGGCCCTGGTCAGCTGCACCACCATCGACTGCTTCCAGCCGTGGCCCCGGGAGGCCCTGGAGTCCGTCAGCCTCTGCTTCCTGCGGGACATGGACACCCTGCAGGTGAGCAGCCAGCACAGCTCCTGCCGGGGGACCCAGGGGACAGGGCTGGCCACAGCCAGGAGTGGCTCCAGTGTCTCTCACACCAGCTGGGCACCACTGCAGGGAGGGTTGGGCTGCCCTCCAACACACCCAGGGCAGCAGCCGGTGTCCATCCAGAGGGGCATCACCGAAGTGCCTTAAACTCAACCAAATCATCCTTGAGGCACATTCCAGGTTT
This sequence comes from Eulacestoma nigropectus, assembly GCA_013397775.1. Lineage (NCBI taxonomy): Eukaryota > Metazoa > Chordata > Aves > Passeriformes > Eulacestoma > Eulacestoma nigropectus. The sequence goes on along the minus strand of VZTE01000839.1, from coordinate 93,435 downwards.
TTTGGAGAGGGTTATGGACCTTTGGCAGCAGAGCCAGAGGCATCACACCGAGGTGTTGCTGGGAGCCGACGTGTTACTGGGAGCCGACTTGTTACTGGGAGCCGACTTGTTACTGGGAGCCGATGGCACTGCCAGGGAAAGGACGGCTCTGCCAGCACAGAGGCAGCCCCAAACCCGCACAGAAAATAATCTGCTGCTCCTGAGCGCTGCAGGGAACGCACGCTCTGCTCTCCCCACTTGAGTCTGAGCCTCTGGAATTCTCAAGGGCAAAAATAGGTCGAGTTCTCAGCGATGACAACCTGCTACTAGAGTAGAGATTCGTTTCTGTTTATTTAGTTTTTCTAGGTAGGATTTAGGAAGAATAAAGGCTACAACGTTTCTTTTTAGGAGTGTGCACTTTTCCGATTTGTACAGAAGAAAAGCCCAAATTTATACTTAAAAGAGCTGCTATTTTGTAGAGAAATTGCTTGGAATAAGATAATGTGTGAGATAAAAAGATATAAAAAGAGGTACAAAGTACACGAGCAACAAAGTTATTTTAGAGATAGCGGTGAAAAGGGATCAGCTCAGGTGTTACATCCCGGATTGTGCTGCAGCAGAATGAAAAGTTACCAAATTCCTTTCTATTCAGCACAGACCTGTGTTATATATAGTTTCCTATTTAAAACAGTTTCTCCTCGTCTTCCCATCTTCCCTTTAGGATTCAGTGAAAGATTCCATAAGCAAATTCATGGCCCATGTCCACATCAGTGTCAACGAGATGTCCCGGCTGTACCTGAGCAACGAGCGCCGCTACAACTACACCACCCCCAAGTCCTTCCTGGAGCAAATCAAACTCTACCAGAACCTGCTGCTGAAAAAGGACAAGGATTTAAAGGCAAAAATGGAGCGGCTGGAGAATGGCCTGGAGAAGCTCAAGAGCACTTCTGCACAGGTATGAACCCCTTGGGGTTGGTTTTCCTTGTTTCTCTTGTCTGGTTCGAGGGAGAACTTTACGAGGAAAAACAATTTGTGCTGGATCCTGGCTCTAGTCTGGGCTTGAGCTGGGTTTCTAGAGGAAGTGATGCTCTGCTCTGGAAAGGAGAATGGAGAGATGTGTGTCCAGCTGTTCGGGAGGTAACCGAAAGATTTCAGTAAATAAAGTGAGATTGGGATCCAGCTGACTCTGTCACCCTCTTTTAATGGTTAAATTTCAGCTGTGGTGACAAAGCAGCTTAGAAAATACAGGACAGTCAGTGATTTTTGGAGTTGCATCCAGGAAATCTACAATAACTTCAGCAAGACTCTTTCAGACTAAATAGTGCATGCTGTTAAAATGAGGCTGACGTTCATTTCTCCTTCCATTATGTTATCCATCTTTAAGGAAAGCTAACACGTGTCTGAAATGCACATTAGTCATCCCAAAATCCCCCTGCTAAAGACTCACACTGGCACTCTCCTCTGGTAACGACTGGAAGTTGTTTCTGGGTATTTCCCAAACCTCTCTGCAGTGACACCGACATCTGTTGCTACACTCCCATTTTTCTCTCCATTTCATATCCTATTAACTCTCCCAAATGTTTGCTTACAAAGCTTCTACAGTGGCAAATGGGGCTCTCCAGAAGCTGCTCTGGAGGAAGGCAAGGGGGGTTGGTGAGAATGAAGGACTGGCAGGTCCATCCCCTTCCACACGCCTGCTCTGGGTAGCGCTGGGGGCATCAATCACGTCTGTCACGCTCGAGGGGACACACGCCTGCCTGGAGGTGATGGATGGGCTGGGCTGGTGCCTCTCAGCGCTGATATCTCCATCTCCCTTCAAACAGCCTCTGCTCACGGAGCGGGGCACAGGAGGGGTGGGCACGTGCCACATTTTAGCATCTCCTTTGTAGGGAAGGGGTAGCAGAGAGCATCTGTGGCACCCACCAGAGTGACCAGGCCATTCCCTCACTGCCCAGCTCACCTCACCTCCCCTCACCTCACCTCCCCTCACCTCACCTCCCCTCCCCTCACCTCATCTCATCACCGAAACTGCGGGAAAAACAAAAACCCCCCAACAACATTTTCAGTGTTAGAGAATCAAGGCATTGATTATTCTGGCCAGGATGTGCAACAGAAATCATTTCACCCATGCATAGCCCAGGTGTGCAGAGAAAATCATTCCATGGCACGTGGATTTTACCAGATTTTTCACAAACTTTATACAGTCAAAACCCAGAGAGATTCACTGGTTCAACGTTCATTGGTCCCAAGTTATGGAGTTCTTAGTATTTGGTTTCCTTTTGGTTACGGATCTCTTTGCCTCTGATGCTGATTAGATCCTCATTCTTATCTCTTTTCCCAGTCCAGGTGTCTCCCACCATGCCAGGGGTGATGTTTGGAGTTGATGGTCCATTAATGGTCATTATATTTTGTGTATCTTCTGTGCTACCCCCAGTCTGTTGAGACGTTAAGCTCATCAGGCCTCGCCTGGTAGAAAAATGCCCTGGAAAGAAACTTGAATTCCCTTCCCTGGGGGCGAACAAACCTGACTAAAGTTATAAAATTAAAAATTTGAAACTTGGTATATTTTCCAACAACCTCACCTCAGCCCACCTCACCCTTGCAGGCAATAGTTCTGATGACCTGTGGGGTGCTGCTGTTTTTTGAGGAGTCCCCAGGGGTGGAAAAGATGGATTAAGTTTATTTTTTTTTGGGAGCAGCTGATATGAAACGAATCTTTTGAGAACAAGTCCCCGGGTCTGTTGTGACACATGGGAACCCTTCTGCTTTCTTCGGGCCTCTCTTCAGTGGGTGCTGTGTGGGCAGGGTTCTCTGATGAGCCACAAAGCAGTGGTGGAGGACCTGGAGGCAATGGGAAGGATGGGAAAATCAAACCACCGGAAGGGTGAAAGAGCAGAGTGTTCGTGTCTGGTTGGGGTGAGGCTGGGGTGGGAGGTGCCTCCTCATGCAGGTAATTAAGATGCAGAGCAGTGAGGACAAATATGTCAAATTCAAGTCTAAAATTAGCACTGGGGGCCTAAAATTGAACACCTAAATTACCAGATGTGCGCAGTAGTCAAAACTGCTCTTGATTTGAAACCAGAGCGTGGATATTTATCAGTGCTGGAAATCACACCAGCACGTTCAATCTTGAGTGGGGATTTAAAAGGCTGAACTTTGCATCCACCCATGGAAATGCTTGGTCTTGGGGCTGAGGAAGTGATGGGTCCTCTCTCTCACTCGGATGTGTCATCTGCAGGTTGTGCTTGGGAGTGGTGTGCTGGGGGGTGGAGGGGTATTTTCAAAGTAAAAGTGGAGGATTTTGATCCCTGGGTGTCACCTGGCTGTGTCTCGGCTCTGAGGCCTGGTGCTCATCACTGGACTTCTCCAGGGTCCTGCTGCTCGATGCCGTGACAAGTCAATTACGAGGTTTGTGTGTTTCTGTGGGCTCAGAGTGGCCTCAGCGCGAGGGGCTGTTGTGCCAGGAGCTGCAGGTTTTTTGACTTTGCTGTTCTGATGCCTTAGATTCCAGCTTTTATATTTCTAAATCCTGCACTGCCCAGTGTGGGACTCTGGAGTTCCTTGGAGCCTGTTGGCTGCTGCTCTCTTGTGCCACACAGACACAACAAAGCCTCTCCCAGCTCCTTGTTCAAGGACACTCAGGCTGTCCCAGGCCCAAAAGGTGCAAACCAGGGCCTCTGGAGAGGGGGAGAAATGGAAGAAATTCCATCATTAGCTCAAGTTTGAATTGGTGAATTGATGCTGATCTGCAAATGAACCAAACCTATCAAAGTGTGAAGAACTCGGGACTCGGGGTCCATCTCGGGATCCAGCTTGGATGTGGCCTTTGGCTCCCCAGGGTGCACCTTTGAAGGCCTTTCAGATAAATATCCACCTTTATTCCCTCACTCCTGTCTGGGCTCTGTTTCTAGGCAGCCACCCAAGGCATCAGTTCCAGTTTTCAAACAACCTCTCTGCCTCCTTTTACTGTGGTCCCCTCTACCCCCTTTTTTTTCCTCTTTTTCCTTTGGAGATTTGGGCACCTTGATGCCGCTGACCAACTTTCCTCCTCCAGCAATGTTTTCCATCGGCTCACAACCATCTCTCCCTGCGGACAGCAGCATCCTCAGTGCTCAGGGAAGCTGAAGCCTCCTTCCTATTAGGACATAATGGATTGGGAAGACCTGTGGGATGAGTCATTTGTTTTTCAGAGCGCTGAGTGCCACCAAGAGGTCAGCGCCCATTGCTGAGTAATTCTGAGGATGGCTTCGGTTAATGTTGCATCACTGGATTCCAGATTCGAGCCTGGCTGCTGCTATCAATTAATCACTGACCTTTTGATGTATTTTGTGTTCTTGAAACAAGGCAGGGACAATCAGATAAAATGAGTCTTCTGGGAGCCTGCCCTCCAGGTTTTCTTCTCTTTAATAATTTTTCTCATGCTGTTCTGGTCGTAGGCAAGGGCTTCTCCCTTCCTTTCCCTGATGAAGTCACAGCACATTACCCTTGAATTTCTCATTTGCTTTGCTCTTTCCCTTTGCATCTCACATTACTAATTGCTTATCAGATTGTTCTGCACTCAGGAAGCTGCTTACAGGTTTCTCATGGAATCACAGAATGGTTTGTGTTTGAGGGGATCTTAAAGCTCATCCATACCCCCTGCCACGGGCAGGGACACCTCCCACTGTCCCAGTCTGCTCCAAGCCCCATCCAGCCTGGCCTTGGGCACTGCCAGGGATCCAGAGGCAGCCACAGCTTCTCTGGGCACCCTGTGCCAGGGCCTCCCCACCCTCACAGGGAAGGATTTCTTCCTGATATCCAATCTAACCCTTCCCTCCTTCAGTTTGAAGTCACTCCCCCTTGTCCTGTCACTGCAGGCCCTTGCAAATAATCCCTCTCCAGCGTCCTTGCTTTTTTAAAATCCTGACAATGTCTGCAGTCATTTCCCCTTCCACTGCTTCGTGTGCTCGGCAGGGCATTGTCTGTTCCCCTGGGCTGAGCTTACCCCTGCTCTTTGCGGTGCTGTTGAGTGCCCGTGGATTTTAATCCCCTGCTTGTTTTGTCCTGCTCGTGTAAACCCCTGGAGCTCCCGCCCGTGTGAGTATCCAGCACACAAAGGCTGATTTCTGGGCAGAAGGTCACAGCCGTATCTGCCATCAGCAGAGCCCGCTTGAATTTTCCTGCAGCCCCCGGAGACGCGGAGCTGAACGAGGAGCTGCCGCTGGCTTTGTCACACGAAGGGATTATGTGCTCATGTGAGCCCGGATTTACAGCCGTGCCTTTGTCCTGGTGAGAGCAGCCCCACAGCGCCAGGCAGCAGGGGATGGTGATGGATGGAGGGCATGTGGAGAGCCCTGAAAAACTGCTCTCCACGTGAAGCCGATGCCAAATGTCAATAGCTTCAGTCTGTGGATTGCAGACTGTGCTCTCCCTCCTGGTATCACCAAAATGAGTGTCTGCCTTCCCTTCCTGTGAGGATTTTTGTGTGGGAAAAGATGTACCCCAGGAGTTCTGAGTGAACCTTTATGAGCCTGAGATCAGGCAGTGAAAGCCTCTGTGGTCTGCCCAGAGCCTGGGTAAATTCACTGAAATGGGGATTTTAGCAGGAGGTTTTCTGTCTGCAGATGAGAGGCTGTGTGAGCTTGTTGGGAGGGCTCCTGGTGTGAGCAGGGTGTGAGGAGCTGCCACCACGGCCCTGCTGGTGGCCTCCTGGCCACCAGCTCAAGGGGATGTCCCTTCTCAAGCCCATCTGACATCACATTTAAAGCCCCTTGACCCTCGAAGCTCTTCCGAGGGCTGAACCTGTCAGATCAGCAGATCCCAGCTGCAATATTTCAGGGTGAAGAATGATGTTAGGAAGAAATTGTTCCCTGTGAGGGTGGGGAGGCCCTGGCACAGGGTGCCCAGAGAAGCTGTGGCTGCCCCTGGATCCCTGGCAGTGCCCAAGGCCAGGTTAGACGGGGCTTGGAGCAGCCTGGGACAGTAGGAGGTGTCCCTGCCCATGGCAGGGGGGGCACTGGATGAGCTTTAAGGTCCTTCCACCCCAAACCATCCCATGGTTCTGTGGTTCCTGCCACAAGCCCGCAGCACTGACGGTTTCAGAGCAGGTGCTGCCCCTGCCCTGTGCCTGGGGCTCAGGCTGGAGGGGTGGGGTGGGACAGGGTGTGCTGGGGTGAGCAGGAGGCTCAGGGAGCTCCTGGGGCACAGGTCCTGCTCCAAAGCACCGTGTGCCTGGGTTTGCTGGTGCTGAGGCTGAGAGGCTCAAGTGTGGCTGAAGCTCGGGCGTGGTGTAGCCCTTGTCACCCCCCCAGCAAGGCACAGCACTGCACAGCTCTGTCCAGGGGGATGTGACATCAGAGCTGGTGCCCAAAGCTGAAGGGTTTTGGTTTTACAATGACAGAAGCTCCCTGCACGTGCCTGGTGTGTGATGGGGCTCCTGGGCTGTATGAAATCATCCCAAGGATATCTGAAACTTCCTCCTCCTTCCCCTTGGATCCTGCCCAGCGTCCGCGTTGCCTCGGTCCCTCTGTCTGGGAGCAGGGCTGGGACAGCTCCCAGAGCCGCGCATCCCGCTGGAGCTGGGCTCTCTGATGGGCTCCTCACTGCTTCCAGCCTGCTCTGCTGGGTGGACAATGTGTGTCCCACGAGCAAAGGGAGCAGCAGGCTCTTGCCAACGGCTGGAAATGTTCCCCTGCACTGCCAGGACCCTGCCTGCCCTGGGGTCACGCTGCAGGGTGAGCCCGTGCTGGGCACCGAGGAGCAGGCGGGGCAGCCCAGCTCCCACACGCGTCTCTGCCCTGCAGGTGGATGAGCTGAAGGCCAAGCTGGCAGCCCAAGAGGTGGAGCTGAAGCAGAAGAACGAGGATGCTGACAAGCTGATCCAGGTGGTGGGCGTGGAGACGGAGAAGGTGAGCAGGAAGAAGGCGGTGGCCGATGAGGAGGAGCGGAAGGTGGCACTCATCGCCCGGGAGGTCGAGCAGAAGCAGAAGGACTGTGAGGAGGACCTGGCCAAGGCTGAGCCTGCCCTGGCAGCTGCCCAGGCTGCTCTCAACACCCTCAACAAGGTAGGGTGAGGATTCCCATGGGAACCCAGGGTTTTTCCTCTGCCCTGGGGGAGAGGGGCTGTGTCATCTGATGACCCAAGTTCTGGGTGTTGTACTGTCCCTCCTCCAGCTCCCTCTCTGCTGGTGCTTAAGTGTTTGAAAAAAGTCTGGACGTGGCACTCAGTGCTGTGGTTTAGTTGACAAGGTGGTGTTAGGTCATAGGTTGGACTTAATGATCTCAATTTCCAGCCTGGTTAATTCCGTGTTTCTGGGGTTCCTGGTGGAACTCGGAGCACCCACGAGGCTGCACCATGGTCCCCTTCACTCGTTGATGGAGAGGAGCAGACAAAGCTGGTCCAAAGGAAGATGCCACTGGGAAAACGTGTAATCAGGAGATAAGCATTGCTCTGATTGGAAGAGATTGGCTTTGGGAAGACTTTTTGTGCCTTGGGAGGTTTGTCCTTCAAGGGTGCTCCAGGGGTTCCCGTTTGGAGCCCGAGACTTTGAGATGTGGCACTCAGTGCCGTGGTTTGGTTGATGAGGAGGTGTTGGGTCACAGGTTGGACTCAATGATCTCGAAGGTCTTTTCCAACCTGGTTCATTCTGTGATTCTGTGATGTGCCTGAGAGATGGACCTGCAATTTGTTTTGGTCTGCAGTTCATGCAGTGTCCCGGGGCAGCAGCAGCTGGAAAACCACACCTGGAAAACCCCAGCTGGAAAACCCACAGTCACAGCAAGGCCTCAAACCATGGCTCAATCACAGCCCTGCTGGGGAACAGGGAAGCACTTTGGAGTCATCCAGAGCAGGGTTTCTGTTGGGTTAGCTCTTGGGAAGGAGGTACCTTTGCTGCAAACACGTGTGCTCTGGATTTCCTGCATGGGAGGGAAAGGACTGTGCAAAAGGAAAATGTTCGTCTCTCCGTTAGGGCCAGTTTTCTGCTGGAGCTGCAGAATCTCTCATTCCCCTTCAAAGATGGGGGAAATACTGGGATTTTCTCCAGGGAGCTGCAAAGCAGCAGTAGCAGAGCAGTGGAAGCTGTGGTCTCCTTTACCTGCTGACTGGGAATGGATCAGAGCCTGACCTGCTCGCTGGCATGAATAAACAACGTTTGTGTGTGTTTGTACAGTTTCTGCCCAATTATCTCAGTCATCTTCCTTGGGCTGCAGGGTTATTTGCAACATTAATAAGGAAAGCAGTGAGAAAAGCTCTTCAGTAGAATCCAATAACAAATCCATACAGTCAGTGAGGATGTGGATATGTGGACATTTCTGTGACACTGAAAAAGAAGAGCAGCCATGGCCACTGGGGCATGTCCAGGCTGTTTCCTCCTCATCGGCTGCACCTTGAACCCACCTTGATTTCTGCTCCTGTGTTTGTGCTGGGAGGATGATCCTTCTGATGCTTTTAATAATCCCTCTTGGTGCCTCCAGAACCCTCCGTAGCCGCACTGCTCTCAGGAGAGCTGGCGCTGCTCAGCCTTGGCAGGGTTAATTCTCTCTGTGTTCCTGACAGTTTAAACTTCCCTTTTCCTTTTTTTTCTTTTTTTTTTTCCCATGTGAGCCAAGAAGTGACCGTGGGCTGGCTCAGCCTGGCTTTGGCTGTGTGGGTGGGACCTGCTGCAGCCCCTCTGTCCCCTGCTGTACTGGTAATGCCTTTTGCAGGGGCTGGTGGCAGTGAGAGAGACTGAGAGGATATTTAAAGTGTTGTGCAGAGATAAGTCTATACATACGTGAGATAATTACATATATATGGAAGGTAATTAAGGTAATTACTATATGGACCATGATGAACGGCATGTGGGTTGTGACAGACCCAGAGCAGAGCACCTGCCAAACAAAAAACTGCAAAGCCAGATGTGCTAGCGTGTTTGAAGACTTGGGAAATCAGGAGTTAGAGACAAAAATGCCCTTTTGGCTCCTCCGGTGCAGTGTGGCTGCTTGCCCTGTGAGGGTGCCTGGGCTCTTTCTCAGCAGCTGCATTTCCTGAACCCTGGGGGCTGCAGGACGTGGCGATCACAGGATGGCTTCGGCATTGGCATCTCAGCTTGGGTAGGAGGGAGCACGAAGGGAAGCCCTGCAGGTTGTTTTAGAGGGCCTGGGGGTTATTTCTATAGGTTTCATTCTTGTTTATCCCAATCTTCTGAGAGGCCATAAAACCTCCTGCTCCCCCAGGAGTCTGGGGAGGAGCAGTGTGCTGTGCTGGCCCCAGGTGGGGTGTCAGGAGCAGGGAATGGAGCAGCTGTGCTGCAAACAGGCAGAGCAGTGATCTAAAGGCAGCACTGCTGAGGCCGAGAGGAGCCCAATTTATCAGCTTGATAGCCTGGGAGCCTGACTCTATTAGTGGCAGAGTGAGAAGAAAGCCCATTCATTTCTACCTAACAACCTTGTTTTCCCCTTTTCAGACCAATCTGACGGAGCTGAGGTCCTTTGGGTCGCCTCCTTCCGCTGTCAGCAACGTCACCGCGGCCGTGATGGTGCTGACGGCCCCGGGAGGGAGGATCCCCAAGGACAGGAGCTGGAAAGCGGCCAAAGTGGCCATGGCCAGGGTAGACGGCTTCCTGGACTCCTTGATCAAGTTCAACAAGGAGAACATCCACGAGAACTGCCTCAAAGCCCTCCAGCCCTATTTGCAAGACCCCAAGTTCAACCCCGAGTTCGTGGCCACCAAGTCCTCGGCGGCGGCCGGGCTGTGCTCGTGGGTGCTGAACATCGTGCGCTTCCACCGCGTGTTCTGCGAGGTGCAGCCCAAGAGGCAGGCGCTGGACAGGGCCAACGCCGAGCTGGCAGCAGCCCAGGACAAGCTGGCCACTGTCAAGGCCAAAATCGCCGTGAGTGCCCTTGGGGGGACCCGTCCTGCTTGTCCCTGCCTGGGGGGAATCCTCTCCTTCGGGCAGAGGCGCTGCTCGGCGCTTGTGTTCTTAAGCTGGGGTGGGAATCCAAAGGTTTGGGGGGTTGCGGGGTTTTCTCTCCCTCCTGCTGCGCTGGCAGCCCCAAAATCCAGCCCTGTGCTGGGCTGGGCCCTCAGTGTGGGCAGCAGCGGAGGGGAAAGGGGGGATTCTGCCCCTCTGCCCCTGTGCTCAGCTGAGACCCCGCCTGCAGAGCTGCCCCAGCCCCCGGGCCCTGCACAGGAGGGACCTGGAGCTGCTGGAGAGAGCCCAGAGGAGGCTCCAGGATGAGCAGAGGGATGGAGCAGCTCTGCTGGGAGGAAAGGCTGGGAGAGCTGGGGGTGTTCACCTGGAGAAGAGAAGGCTCCAGGGAGACCTCAGAGCCCCTGGCAGTGCCTAAAGGGGCTCCAGGAGAGCTGGAGAGGGACTGGGGACAAGGGATGGAGGGACAGGACACAGGGAATGGCTTCAAACTGAAAGGGGAGAAATTTAGGTTAGATATAGGGAAGGAATTCTTCCCTGTGAGGGGGGGGAGGCCCTGGCACAGGGTGCCCAGAGCAGCTGTGGCTGCCCCTGGATCCCTGGCAGTGCCCAAGGCCAGGCTGGACGGGGCTTGGAGCAGCCTGGGACAGTGGGAGGTGTCCCTGCCCATGGCAGAGGGTGGAACGAGATGATGTTTAAGGTCCTTTCCAACCCAAACCATTCTGTGGTTCTGTGACAGGATATTGCTGCTTTCTGACTTTCCTCTGTTCTTCTCCAGCCTTGCTGGCACCTGAAGAGGAAGGCTAAATATGAACCCTTGTTAGTCCCACCTAATTTTTTAAATGTAATTTACCTCTACTCCTGGGTCCTCAGAAAACCCATCATCTCACACCAGCGTGTTCCCAGTGTGCTGCACAGGGCAGGGGCCAGGGGCTGGAGGCTGATTCGGAGCTGGGAGCACAGAGCTGGGCTGGCTCCACACTCGGTCCCTGGTTCCGCAGGATGACAACTCCTCCTGCAGGAGCCTCATTTGTCACGGCACAGCTCCCTGGCAGCACATCGTGGATGTTATTTGGATTTTTTGCTACTTTAAAAAAAAAAAAAAAATTAAACCAACTCTCTGAATAGAAGAAATTACAGCCTGATTAAAAGTGCATTTGCACAGAGTGTAGAGTGAGGCCTTTATCATTTTCCTTCAGAAAATTATCTCTATGTGAAAACACATCCTGCTTTATCCTGCTTCTCTCCCTGCTCCCTCCCGGCACGATACCTGCTAGGAACGGGCTGTGGGAAGCAGCTGCTCCAGAACCTGCCTGGTTTTAGGGTGCTTTGGGATCTCTCTCTGGGAGTGGGATCCCCTCCGTGGCCCAGAGCAGGGGCAAGGTCCCAGTGCGTGACCAAGGGGCAGCAGGTCCCTCTGCTCCCCTCACCCCTTCCACCAGCACATCACCCTGGTAAAAACACATCACTCTTTTGATGTTTTCGAGGGCTTATCGTTCTTAAAATGCTTACTACACTTTTTAACTGAAACTACAAAAAAACCTGGTGCTGAACTCTCCGGTCGCCCCCTCCTGCTGCAGATGAAAGGAGGCACCTGAAGCAGGGCTGGATTTAGAGGGCTTTGGTGTCTAATTCTCCCACCTCAGACATGCAGCACAGTGCTGGGGAACTTTTTTCATCCCTTTATGCTGCTCTTTTCCAAAGCTTTTTATGCCTGAGGTTTTTTTTTTTTTTTTTAAAGGAGTGGGATTTTGTTAAAGAAAATTGCAATCTTTGGGGAGATTACTGCTGCTCCTCTGGCACGCGCTGACAAAACTGCCTGGTTTAGGGGCCTTCTCCTCTCTGCAGATGGGGAATGATGCAGGCTAGCGTGGGATGGATGTGGAGGTATATCCTTACTTATCTGGGATATCCTGGAGAGCCTCACTGCTGTGTGGTGATTCATACCTGCTCACAGCTGGGCCCCAAGCTGCCACACACTCATTTGTATTAATAAATGAGAGCATCCTGAGTGTCCAAAACATTAAAGGACTTTCTGTCTTCTTTGCATGCCTGGGAATGAAGTGCTGTGCACCTGGAGGTAGAAGCCAGAGGCGTGTTCACAGCTGCATTTGTGTGCCCCTGGCAGGGCCTGCTCTGTCCTGCAGACCAGATCCATGTATTTATTCTGTAGATCCTCAATTATCACATCGTGCTTGTACAGTGGGATATGATCTATATGAGCTGCTGTAGGCTCGTAGATCCATATGCACACAGAGACAGAAACTTTTGGTGTAATTGTTCTGAGGCAGGTCAAGGAGAGGCTGCTTTGTGTGTGCCGGTATCCAGGAGAGCTGCAGAGATCTCTAATATAATCCTTTTTCATTTTGGGGTTTGTTTCTAGTGTGTAGCTCAGTGTTAAAGTGATTTACAAGCAGTTTAGCCTTAAGCAGTCTGCATTGGGTGCAGATAAAATCAATTATTACCTCTCTTATCAGAAGTGAAATGCTCCAAGTGCTTGTGGGAGCTGTTGGTTTGGTTTGGATCCGAGTGTGAGCAGCTCTGTCCAAGCAAAGGGCTCTCCAGATTTTTCTGCAGCTGCTTTGGCCTCTTCCTGCCCCTCCCAGCCCGGTGACCTGCAGGGGACATGGCCCCACCTCACCGGGGGCTCCTGGCACACGCTTGGGCAGCTTTCAGAGCAGAACCATTTCACCCACTTGTTATATTCCTTGCTGGAAGCAGCGTGAGGGCATGGCTTGGAGATGGTTCAGGCAGAACTCCAGGAGCCCCTCGGGGATTTGAGCGTGACTTGGGGCATCAGCAGAGCCTCAAGGGCTGCTCGGAGACAAGGGGCTGTAGCATCAGGAAATGGCAAATTTGGGTTCCTCAGCTGCCTGCTCGTTGCTCAGCCATAGTCATTGTCATCAGGGCTCAGCCAGAAACCCCAAATAAATTCATTTAGTGCATCCTTTGCCTCTGCTCTGTGCTGAGGCTGTGAGTTCTGAGCAGTGGCACAGCCCAGGGCTGCTCCGTGCTGGCTCCTGGTGCCAGCCCTGGATGAGCTGGGATGGAGCTTGGCCAGCCCTGCCACAGGGCAGGGCAGCTCTGGACAAGGGTTTGCCTCAGGATCACAGGATCCCAGAATGGTTTGGGTTGGAAGGGATCACAAAGCCCTTCCAGTGCCACCCCTGCCATGGGCAGGGACACCTCCCACTGTCCCAGGCTGCTCCAAGCCCCGTCCAACCTGGCCTTGGGCACTGCCAGGGATCATGGGGCAGCCCCAGCTTCTCTGGGCACCCTGTGCCAGGGCCTGCCCACCCCCACAGGGAACAATTCCTTCCCAGTATCCCATCCATCCCTGCCCTCTGGCAGTGGGAAGCCATTCCCTGTGTCCTGTCCCTCCACCCCTTGTCCCAAGTCCCTCTTCACCCTCCTGGAGACCCTTCAGGCACTGGAAGGGGCTCTGAGGTCTCCCTGGAGCCTTCTCTTCGCCAGGCTGGACACCCCCAGCTCTCTCAGTCTCCAGAGCAGAGGGGCTCCAACCCTTGGAGTGTCTTCACGGCCTTTTGTGCTCACTCCAGCAGCTCCACATCGTTCTCCCTTCATTAAAACCGCGCTGTTCCTGACTTCCTCCTGTTTTCCACGTGCAGCGCCTCGACGAGAACCTGGGCAAGCTCACGGCCAGGTTTGAGAAGGCCACGTCGGACAAACTCAAGTGCCAGCAGGAAGCTGAAGCCACAGCCTGCACCATCGCCCTGGCCAACCGCCTGGTGAGTGCCGGCAGGGGCAGCTCTGGTGGCACGGGAGGGAGGGACCAGGGCTGGGCAGAGCCCCGCGCGCGCAGCGCGTTCCGTCCTCCCGTGGTTTTGGGAATGTTTCCTGCACTGCAGCAGCTTTCAGTCACGAAAATGCTTTTGCAGTGGCTGTTTCCGTGCGTCAGGGCAGCTCTGCTCGTTCCGCTGCCTGGCTCTGCTGCCATCGCAGCTCTCGCCTCCTTCCTGGGGCTTAAATGTGCGAGCAGGCACTGATGGGCCAGAACTCTGTGAGTCAAAAATGGAATCGTAAAAACAAAGGTGGGAACGTGCCCGTAGCTTTGCAGGTTTTGAAATGACAAGGATTGGAGTGAAAAGCTCTCTAAAAGCCTCAGTGTCCTCCGAGCCAGGATACAAAGATATTAAGAGAGGGGCCTGCAAGGAGCTGGAGAAGGGTTTTGCATCAGGAACTGCAGTCACAGGACAAGGAGAATGGGCTCAGACTGAAAGAGGGGACATTTAATTTAGATGTATGGAAGAAATCCTTCCCTGTGAGGGTAGGGAGGCCCTGGCACAGGGTGCCCAGAGGAGCTGTGGCTGCCCCTGGATCCCTGGCAGTGCCCGAGGCCAGGCTGGACAGGGCTTGGAGCAGCCTGGGACAGTGGGAGGTGTTCCTGCCTATGGCAGGGGTGGCACTGGATGGGCTTTGTGATCCCTTCCAACCCAACCATTCGGTGATTCTGTGATTCCACAACCCAGGCCAGGCCACATCTCTTCCCCACCCCACGACGTGGGAACAGCTTCCAATCTCAAGGATTCTATGATTCTACACTGTCCAAAATTCATCATTTCTGCAGTGTAGGCAAGGAACTCCTTGCATCCCAAGTTCCTGCTGTGCACTGCAACCATCTCCTGTGTCATCCTGGCTTTGATCTGGGAACAGGACCTGACAGCCCTCACCGATGTGCAGCTCATTTGGCATTCAAGATGTGTCGCCGGTGTGGCTGTGGGTAGAAATAAGTTCCCAGACTTTGAAACAAACACATCTGAGGTTGTATAAAGAATGTAACTGAACACAGAGAGCGATGCTTTGGATTGACAAATGAACCTGGGGGATGGAGGCAAGCCCAGCTCTTGATTGGCATCTTGTGAACTTCAGGTGACCTGAGGAAGATGCTCCAGGATCCAAGGGACAGGGTCTGTGCACCAGAAGGGGAGGCTGGCTGCTGAGTGATGTTTGTGAGTGGGTGTGTGCTAATGCAGAGGAGGAAATTTAGTGATGACAAATGCTAAATAACGTGTGCAGGGAAAACAAACTGTAATCATGCAGTTACATGGATAGGGCCTAATTGCACTATTATCACTCACAGAAGAGCTCTTGGGGTTGTTGCAGAGAGTTCTCAGGAACAGCAGCGTGGCACTTGACAGGAGGAGAAAAGACAAATTGGATATTACTAATTGGTAGAAAAAAACCTCAGGAAGCAGAAGTTAAGCGTCATTGTATTGGGTCTGTCAGTGCCTACATCCCACGCGTGGTTACCCTGTCTGAGGAGGCCCTGGGCAGCCTAGAAAAGCTACAACCAAGTGTGTAACCACTTCCACGTGAGAAGAGAGGGAATCGATTAGGGCTCTTTGGAAAAGGTGTAGAGGGGATGGATGTGACAGAAGCCTCTGAAGTCATGACTGGTGTGCAGAAGGTGGATGGGGAATGGTTGTTCACTCTCTGACATTATCAAAGAGCCAAAGGTAATCGAAGGAGTAGCTTTTAATTTGCTACTTGCTAAAGAAGAAGAATTCCAGTGACTTCTAGGATCTGAGGTGGGAGGCACCTGGGATGTCTCGAATGCATTAAAACTGGCAGTAGTGTGTGATCCAAGCAAAGGAGAAGAAAAAACCTCTAGGACCTAAGGAGATAAAAAGTAACCTGAAAAAATTAATTAGGAGTATGGAAGCACCTCTGAGTACCAAGAAAATCAGGTCAATAAAGACTTCTTGGTCTTAGAGGGGCTGTGGGAGTAATATGGGAGTTGACCTCAAGGAGACGGGAGGGAGACCTATGGATGCTTTGTCTTTAAAAACTGCAAAGGAAAGGTGCAAGAACTGGACTCTCTGCCCTGTAACCGTGGTTGAGATTAAGGATAATTTATGTATGATCCTTAAAAGGGACCAATAACTTATAAGCAGTGCTCTTTTTAAGAAGTGGGATAAGATAAGATGAGATACATGGGCTGAGACCAGGGCCAGGACTCCAGCAAATGTCCAGAACAGAGGAGGAGCAGGGCAGGGATCTGTGCTGCCTGATCCTTGATGTTTTCCAGCCTCCATTCCATCATAAGGAATATGGCTTTCCATGGTAAGACAAACTTCCAAGACTGAGAACATAAAAATGGGAATTCTCCCACATAAAGAGGCAGCATTGCTGTGCATGAAACACCTGGATGGTTTGGATATGGGAACCACAGCAATGGGGTGAAGGTCAGTGATGCAAGATGCAGACCTGTACCTGTGGATTGGGAACAGATCGTTCACCTCTAAACCAGGAGCCCAATGCAGCAGCCAGGGAGGCTTGGACGTGCTGGGTCAGGCCTTGCCCTACACATTGTGCAGCCCTAGGAAAGGCAGCTGAGGTCCTAATCCTATCATGAGTATCTTCCTAGCAAGGCTAAGGGGACATCAACCCAGTCTGAGACCAGCAAAAGGCACTGGGGGGCCTCTGCAGCTCTGTCAGGAGGGTGGTGGCTCAGCTGGGGCAGATTTAGGGACAGCTCTGAGGTCAGGTGGGGCAAAGAAAACCTGAGGCTTCTCTTTCTGCTCCTGGGATGGATCCAGCTTGCCAGAGGCAGTTTTCCCTGATCCAACAGGGCAGTTTTGGCAGGGCAGCAAGGCCATCAGAGGTATTTTTTTGCAGGTGTCTGTTAGTTCTTGTGTTCATCAGAATAAACTGATTGTCCGGAGAAGCTGTGGCTGCCCCTGGATCCCTGGCAGTGCCCAAGGCCAGGTTGGACAGGGCTGGGAGCAGCCTGGGATAGTGGGAGGTGTCCCTGCCCTGGCAGGGGGTGGCACTGGATGACCTTTAAGGTCTCTTCCCACCCAAACCAGTCTGTGGTTCTGTGATTCCATGAATCATAAACGAGCTGCTGTGTAGGAGGTTGCACGGCTCCGCAGTGACGACGTCTATAAAGAATTGTAAAAACGATGCCAAGTGACGGAGGAATGAAACACCAGGTAGATAAATGTAATGTAAAGTACACTGGAAAAATTAGGTTTTGCTTCACATGCCCTGTAAGTGATGCTGAGCTGATTGCTATCACTCAGGAGTGAAAGGATGGAGTTAAGAGTGCCGTGAGCTCTGTGCTCCCAGGAGCAAAAAGCCCTCACCGAACCCAAAGCCCATCCGAAACCGGATATTAGGGTTTATTAGGAAAAGAAGGGAGAACAAAACAGAAAAAATCCCCATCTTGCTCTATGAATACCTTCTAAATAAATCTCGAATGTGCAGCATTACCGCTGCCCCCTCTGCTGCACCTCAAAGGCTGGAGGAGAATGGGAAATGGTGCAGAGACGGCAACAATAAAAGAAACCGGATCATAAAGATTGCATCACTCGGTGCAGATAAAGATTGCAAGGAAAATCAAAAGGCTGCTTCTGTGTGAGGAATTATTGAAGAGGCTAAAGCTCTCCAACCTGAAAAGAAGAGAGCAGAGGGGTACTGAGGGCTTGGAATCCTGAGTGGTGCAGAGAAGCTGGTGCCAGCAGGATTGTTCCCTGGCTTTGCACTGGACGAACGTTTTAGCAATTGAAAAGCTCAGGCAGCATATCAAAGGATGTACTTTTATACAAAGAACAGCTGAACTGTGGATCTCCTGCCCATGGGATGCCGTAGATGCCAAAAGTTGGGTTGATATCCACAGCAGCTTAGGCTCGGTCATGAAGTCAAAAATCATCAGTGGCTGTTAAGCACAAGGATGTAAGCTCTGGGTCAGGAGGCCCTGGAGTCTGCAGCTGTGGGAAGCTGGAAGTTGTGTCCAGAGCTGTGCCTGTGTGTACAGCATTCCCAGGACAAGGGCTGCTGTCAGCTGCAGGAGGTGGCCTGTGGGTCTGCCCTGCAGAGCTGGGCCTGCGGGGAGGGGTTTCAGCAGGGAACTCAGTAACTTCTTGGCTTAGAAGATCCTGGCTGTTTATCCAAGGATATGGAGTGTCCACGAGGATGCACAGAGAGCTGTTTGATCTGGAGTGAAGAAGAACCGGCAACGGGAGCGAGTTTGTGTTGGGAATGTGAAGGTGGCTCTGCCCCTCAGCAAGATTCTGCTGGAAACAGGACTTGGTCAGGTTGGAAGGCGTGGCAGTGAAATTCAGTGAGGGTCTGTGAGTGTTGCCTTCCCATCCTGGGGATCTGTGTCTGCCTAGCAGTTTAAGGTGGCAAAATAGCCCAGTTTAGGGGAATGAGCTCTTGGAGGTGTTCCCAAGGCTTGTCACAGGGATTAGTGTCAGAGCTGGGCCTGTTTAACATTGGACAGGGGCCTGGAAAAATGGACAGTGTCATATCAGTATTCCTTACATGGGGAGGGTTGCAGAAGAGAAGGATATAGAGGAGTTTTTAGTGAAAATGAGAAATATGAAGAAATAACAACCATCAGTTCATGTGGACTGAGGAAGAAAAACAGGAGGTGCTGGTTGGCCCTCTGTGAGCAGAGGGGAGCTGTGCCTGCTGCGGATGTGCCCAGAGCTGTACATTGAGAGAGGTTTCTCCTTGGCAGCAGGAGACTGGTTGTGAATTTCACCATAAGATCTGCCATTCTCCATCTCAAATCCATGAGGTCAACTCAAAACTGGGTTGGGTTTTTCTGGCCCATGAGCTGAAGGCTGCATTCCATTCCTATTTCCAGTGGGACCCCAAAAAGTACCGATGGCCAAATAAGTGATCTGTAGAGGTAAATTATTTTACAAGGAGATGCTGAACCTCATCAAAGCCCCAGCGGCACTGCCTGGGCATTGGATGCCGATGAAAAATAGGTACAAGGAAGTATTTTTTTTACAGAATCTGGCAGGGAATTGTGATCAAAATCCCACTTACCCGGTGTGATAATGAATGGTGTGAAATACTGAAGGCTGTGGCTGTGGAGAGGAGTGCTCTGTGTGGGAGAGGGTGTAATGAGGTGGGAATCTGTGGCATTAAGGTAATTAACAGCTGATGGGCTTAAATGCCTCTGTAATCCTTCCCTGTGAGGGTGCTGAGGCCCTGGCACAGGGTGCCCAGAGAAGCTGTGGCTGCCCCTGGATCCCTGGCAGTGCCCAAGGCCAGGCTGGACGGGGCTTGGAGCAGCCTGGGACAGTGGGAGGTGTCCCTGCCCATGGCAGGGGTGGCACTGGATGAACTTTAAGGTCCCTTCCAACCCCAACCATTCCATCATTGTATGAATGATCTCTTTGACTTGGGAATTTGCAGGTTGGGGGACTCGCCTCTGAAAATGTGAGATGGGCTGAGGCCGTGAAGGCCTTCAAACAGCAGCAGAGCACCTTGTGTGGAGATGTCCTGCTGATCACGGCCTTCGTCTCCTACCTGGGCTACTTCACCAAGAAATACCGCCAGGACCTCCTGGATGGCATCTGGAGGCCCTATTTGAGCCAGCTAAAAGTGAGTCCTGATTCCTCTGAGAAGCTGTTCTTACTGGGATTAATGTGGCCATAAATCCTGGTGCCCGCAGCGGATCCCCCAAGGGAGGGACATCATTGTGTCCTCACCGAGCTGGGCTGAGGATCAGGACGTGGCCATTTACTCCTCCCTGGGGAAAATGTGGTGTCCTTGCTCAGTGAAGTCCCTCCATGTACACAAGAAAATCCCAAACACAGAGCCCAGCCCTGCAGTTTTGTCCACGGCCGTGAAGGAGGGGGGAATATGGAGAAGGAATTACTTGGAGCAGGCAGAGCTCGCTGCCAGCTTTCCAGTAGGCTTGGAAAAACTCCAGGTGTTTCTTTTTCATTCTGGACACAAGCTCTGGTCGTGCTGGCCATGCCTCTCCGCTGGTTTTATCCATGTCATGCTGTTAGGACCAGATGGAAATCATTGTGCTTGAAGCTTGTTTAATATTTCACTGATTTTAACAGGGTCCTCTCCTACAAATGGTGCCAAGAAGCTTTTAAATAAGGTCCCAGTGGGGCAGAGATGCCCAGTTCAAAAGGCTGACCAAAGCAGACAGTTCCTTAGGCTGAGAGAGGGAAACTTGATTCTGCATTTCTTAACACTAAGCCCGAAACTTAGTTAAGAGGTGCAATATTGTTCCAAAAATGACCTGACTGCGCTGAGAAATGTCACCATCCTCACAGCCAGGAATTCCTTCCCAATATCCCACCTATCCCTTCCCTCTGGCAGTGAGAAGCCATTCCCTGTGTCCTGTCACTCCAGGCCTTGTCCCAAATCCCTCTCCAGCTCTCCTGGAGCCCCTTTAGGCCCTGCAAGGGGCTCTGAGCTCTCGCCGGAGCCTTCCCTTCTCCAGGTGAACACCCCCAGCTCTCCCAGCCTGGCTCCAGAGCAGAGGGGCTCCAGCCCTCACCTCATGGAGCATCTCCACGGCCTCCTCTGGACTTGCTCCAGCAGCTCCACACCCTGCTGATGTTGGGCACCAGTGCTGGGGGCAGCTCTGCAGGTGGAGTCTCACCTGAGTGGAGCAGAGGGGCAGAATCACCTCCCTCAACCTCCTGGTCACACGGCTGGTGACGCAGACAAATACAATTTAGCGCTTTTCAATTAAGCCAACTTTTCTTGGAATCACTAGGAAGCCTTTCTGCTTGCCTCCCAGGTGCCGATCCCCGTGACCCCGTGCCTGGACCCGCTGTCCATGCTGGCGGACGACGCGGCCGTGGCGGCGTGGCAGAACCAGGGCCTGCCGGCCGACCGCACGTCCACCGAGAACGCCGCCATCCTGAGCAGCTGCGAGCGCTGGCCCCTCGTGGTGGACCCCCAGCTGCAGGGCAGCAAATGGATCAGAACCGCCCACGGCGAAGGGCTCCGGGTGATCCGAGCGGGGCAGAAGGGGTAAAACCGTCCTTGTCACGTAGGGACCATGGGGTGTGCCTGCCCGGAGGGTTTGGTGAGCAGGGGACGCTCAGGTGCAGCCGGCTGAGCCAGTCACACTGAGGCAAACCTGCCCCTGTATTTGCTCACTTTATCTGCTTGTTCATTACCAAAATGACAGATTTCTCATTAAATCAAGGGTCTGGTTAGTGCTTGCCTCAGTTACCATAGAAACTCCTCTGAAGCTGGTGATGGAGTGAGCTGAGTTTGAGTGTCACAGAATCCCAGACTGGCTTGTGTTGGAAGGGACTTTAAAGCCCATCCCATTCCACCCCTGACATGGGCAGGGACATTTTCCACCATCCCAGGGTGCTCCAAGCATTGTCCAGCCTGGCCTGGGACACTTCCAGGGATCCAGGGGCAGCCACAGCTTCTCTGACAATGGGCCTGTGTAGGACTGAGGCATCCTCCATGGGGCTCGTTGTAGGTGTCCTGATTAGTTTCATCATTGTCCTGATTTAGTGTCATCCAGGAGGACGACCAGGACTTCCTATCTCTTGGAGAAAGAGAGGGCTTGGGTATGGAGAGGTCACCACGCCCTGCAGACCTGCTGGGCTGAGGCTGCTCCCACCAGCTGGACATTCCCATTGCAGCACCCCTGCATGGATCTGGATAAATCTTTCATGGGAAGGCCTTTCCACCCCTGGCTCTCATCTCCAGTCAGACAAACTGGTCTGCTGCTGTGTCACCTTGCACCCATCTCTGCCCACTGGGGAGGAGCCCCAGCTGGGGTGGAGCAGCCTGAGTGCGGATGTGCCAGCACTGGGCTTGTTTCCCAAATACAGAGCAAAGCTCTGGCAACAGGCAGGAGTGACCCGGGCCTGGTGCTTCCAAAGTCCCATAGATCTGGAGATGCCTTGGGGTTGCCCATGTTTTCTCCTTCTGAGGTCAGCCAGGTTTGTTTTGCCGGTGCCTCCTCTGCTTTCCTCAGAGAAAATAACAGCGAGTTACTCGGTCTGATCTCACGTGGGGTCAAAACAAAGCTCGTTTTTCACAACAGCAAATTGCTGTTTCCCAGCCACCTTGGCCACCGTGCCTCGCAGCTGCCCAAAGCTGTCTGTGGAACAGCAGGGATCCCAGAGGAGGCACCTAAATCTGAACCTGCGGGATGGAACCAGAGGAACAGACCCTGTAACATCCCTGCTGTGCCAATACAACGCCCCTTTTTCCCCTCCCCGGCCACACTTTGGGCTGGCAGGGGCTTTAAAGAGGGGAGTTTAGTGTTTTGCTGTGATGTCTCAGAGCTGAGGACTAAAAGCATCATCAGTGCCCCATTACAGTAATTCGGGGGATGTTTCATCCTCTGGGAGATGGAGCTTTTTGCTTTCAACTGCTGGAAGAGGTCTAAACCCACGCAGAGGGCTCACCTTCAGGAAGGTGCTGCCGTGTGATCAGCTCTGGGGGCAATTCTGTCATTCCCTCTGACTCTTTCTTTGTGTAAAATACCCCTGGATTCAGAAAATTCGGGGCTGCTCATCAGGGGTGGGGGTTTCACTGGGTCAGCATATTCCTCTAAAAATCAGGCTCTAAACTTTTGTTTCAGATCCTTCTGTCACCTCTTGAGGTTCCCAAGCTCTCTGGCTTAGATGAGGAGTGTGAATTTTGGCCAGTGGAGTTAGTGGAGGGGATTCAGTGTAACAGTGATGGTGGAAAAGTGCCTGGAGCACCCTCCCCTCCTGCCCAGGGTCCTGCTCCCCTCTTGGCAGAGGAGTTGAGCGAAGTGCAGAGCAGCCCTGAAGGACACAGCCCAGGCACCTGGCCCTGCCCTTGCATCCCAAAGCTGAGCATCCCCATTTTACAGCTAGGCACTGGGCAAAGGGTTCCATTTCCTTGTGAGGAAAGAAGTTCTCCTAAGCATGACCCTAAACCCTGGGCAAAATGGAGCTGAAAGCTGCTGTGCATCCTTGCTTTTATGCAAGATGAACTGCACCAGTGGGTTCTGGGGGAAACACAGTATGTGCTGAAAATAACTCCTGTCTGTGCCAGCTTTTGCTCACGGCTGCCCAGACTCTTCCTGGGACGGACTCGGGGGTCACTGCCTGCCCTTGGAAGGTCTGGGGCTCCATTCTCTCTGTTGGACAGCCAGGACTCTGCCAGTGCCACTTTCTGCACCAGGCACTGGCACCACCTCACCCCTCTTTCTCTCTCCAAATGCTGGCACCTGCCTGTAGCTGCCACGGCAGTGAGGGTCCCCTCTGTCCCCTCCTCGCTGACCGTGTCACCGCCTGCTCTGCTGCAGGAGGCACCAGTGCTGTTTCCCACAGGTATCTGGACACGCTGGAACAAGCCCTGGCTGCTGGAGAGCTGGTTTTGATTGAGAACCTGGAGGAATCTGTGGATCCAGTGCTGGGGCCGTTACTGGGGCGAGAAACAATCAAGAAAGGCAGGTGAGCCTGGGGGGGCTTGGGGACACGTGTGGGTGGGGGCTTGGGGTTGTGCTCTCTGTTCCTGCCCTCAGACTGTGGATGTTCACACCCAGCAGCACCAACATCCTGCCTTCAGCAGTGAGGGCATTTTAAATCAGGCAATCACAGGTAATTCAGCCACAGGATGGCTTGGAAATCAACCCAGATTTCTCATTTCATTTCACAGCATCATTCAAAGCTCGTGTTAAAAAGAGACCTGTAATTCTCCCATTGTACACTGACCTTGGGGTCTGTAATTGGCTGTTCTGACACTGAATTATTACCAAAATAGCTGCTGCTGTTGTGTAGCAAAAGTAGCCTTGAATTTTAGCAAACACTGCACAGAGTTTAGAAATGCAGCTACAGGTTTCAGCATCAAGGATATCAAGTGTTTCTTAATGAGGTCAAGTTCTCGTGGCAGCTGCTGGTCACCTCCAAGCGAGAGGAGGTCAGCAAGAGATGCAGCCAGGGAGCTCTTTCTCCTTGAGTTCTTTGAGGATTATTTCCTTGCTTGCCTAAAACACCCCAGAGTGCTGTAAACTGGTGGACAAGGCAAGCTGTCTGCAAAGTGTGCAGGGGAAAACATCCCGGGAAGGGCGGCTGAGCAGGGGTTTGGCCACAGGACGGAGGGGCAGGGTTGGTCCCAGTGCAGGGTCGAAATGTTTGGAGAATGTTGAGAAGGGGGATGCAGCAGAGAGGGAGCGATCCTGAGCCCCCCTCCAGCAGAACACTCGGGCATCCCCTTTTGGGGCTGTGCACCTCAAAAGTCCCGGTGAGATCATGTCTTTCCTAACAAGGGGAAACTAAGTCATGAATCACAAAGAAAGTCCCTGGGTTTTGTGTTTCCAGGCCCTGAGCTCAGACTCCAGGCAGCTGCTGCCAGTCCCAGAGCGGGGATGGTTTTGCTGTGGGGCCTGGCAGGGTCTCTGGTGCTGCTGTGAGCTGCCTGTACTGGGGGATTTACAGCTCTAAAAGCAATCGAGGGGGCCAAGGGGGCACCCAGTGAGAGATGTTGGTCTGGGAAGTGTATTCAAACTCCCTTGAGAACATCACCATTCCCACAACAGAGACTAACGAAAAGCTCTGTGCTGAGAGGTTTTTCCTCCCTGTAGCTCCGGTTTTAGGCAGAATTCAGCCTCTGTCCAAAGCCAGGAGAGTTCATGGTTGGACTGGTTGTGCCGCTGCTGGAAAACCTGAGCCTCCTTAAACAGGATCCCAAATTCAGGGGAGACTCTCTGGGGTTTTCACCCTAAATCAGAAGTGATTCAAGTGTGTCCGGTATGGAACACTTTGCTTAAATACTGATTTCTGTGAGGAGCGCCAAGCACCCGGCACTGCCACTGGCGGAGACCACCCCCTGTCCTGCAGTGACGGCTCCTGGCGGATGCTCCTTTTGCTGAAATTCCAGGTACGTCAAGATCGGGGACAAGGAGTGCTCCTTGCACCCTTCCTTCCGCCTGATCCTGCACACCAAGCTGGCAAACCCCCACTTCCAGCCCGAGCTGCAGGCACAGTGCACCCTCATCAACTTCTCCGTCACCCGCGATGGCCTCGAGGAGCAGCTGCTGGCGGCCGTGGTGCGCACGGAGAGGCCGGACCTGGAGGAGCTGAAGGTCAGAACCTGGGAATTGTCACTGGGAATGAGCAGAAACCAGTATTGTTATTACTATTTTTTTATTATTATTATTATTATTATTATTATTATTATTATTATTATTATTATTA
>VZTE01000839.1:31218-68613 GCA_013397775.1 Eulacestoma nigropectus | reverse complement strand
AAGGTCAGCACCTGGGAATCTTCACTGGGAGCAAGTAGGAATCATCAGTAGCATCGTTATTATAGCTGTTATTATTATTAATATTGTTGTTATTATTGTTATTATTGATGTATTATTATTGTTGTTATTATTATTGTTGTTGGTCTACACCAAGAGGCCTGACCTGGAGGAGCTGAAGATCAGCACCTGGGAGTTTACACTGGGAGCAAGTGTTACAATCATCATTAGCATAAAACATCACTATTTTTATTTTTAGTTTTTTAGTTTTCGTTTATTTTTATTTTTATTTTTTATTTTTCTTTTTATTTTTTCTTTTTCTTTTTCTTTTTTATTATTATTTTTTATTTTTAATTATAATTATTTTTATTTTTATTTTTTAGAACAAACAGCATGTCACGTGCCAGCTTGCAGAGATTGCTGAGCTCATCACAAAATCACATTTCCCCTGTATGACAAACATCGAGGGTTTTTTTTCCTTCAGCTTTCTCTTTTCTCAGTGTTTTGAGAACCCTTGTACTGCATTTTCAAAGTTTTTCTCCCAAAAATTCTCTTTATTTTCCTCTTGTGACTGAAAGCTGAGATTCTCATTACGTCAGTTTTTTTTCTGGACTTCACAGATTTAATTGTGGAGGCAGGATTAATCTCACTTAATTTTCAGCATTTATGGTGAAGGATTCTCTCTGTAAATATTGTGAGGCTGGTAATGATATTTTTCTCTTCTGGTTCTTCCTCCCACTTCCTTGTAACAGGCCGAAATGTTTTCTCTCTCTCTTAATAAGTAGGGCTTTAATTTCAAGACAATTTTATAAAGAAAACCCTCCCTTCTGATGACACCTTTAACAAGGTAACAAATACGTAGAACACCGAATATTTTCTGAGAGTGGGAATAAATTTACTGCACCTGCTCAGTCGGGCCAGGCCAGTTCTGTAATAATCTTTCCATTTAATGAGGTTCTGAAGTGCCTTAGCTGGGCAGCCCTAACGATGCATCGAGGCTCGTGTGCTAACGAGCCAAAAGATGGCATCAAAAATGCACAATGAGCTGATTTAATGTGAGAGCCGGGGGAGCTGTGCTGGGGCCACGAGGGACACAAAGCCCTGCTCAGTTCCCCCAGCACAATTGCTGTGGGATGGCATTTTCCTTACCTGGAAGAATATTGAATTATTTCCCTCTAGCACCACAGCGAGACAACACCAGAGCCATCAGCTCTCCTCTCCTTCTCACCCAATTCCACCCTGCTGCCCCAGGGTGGAGAAAACCAGCCTGGCATTCCAGATGTCCTGCTGGATGGGGAGCAATCATAAAACCTGTTCCCTGCTGGACTAAAAGCAGGGCTGTGTCTCCTTGGGCACAGTGAGGGGTGGCAGTGCCACCTGCGACCAGGGGCTGGCCAGGGGCTCAGCACCTTCTGCCCCCAGGGCTGGGTCTGCTCACTGGGGGAGCTCCTCGGAGGCCTGGATTGGAATCCTGGGTTCCCCAAAGGAGAGGTCACCTCTCCAGGTGTGTGTTAGTCCTTCCTCTCCACCCTGGGACTGAAGGGACAGGTACTTGGTGGCCAGGGAAGGTTTAGAGCTCTGGTTTGAGGGTGATGGAGATGAGTCCCAAAGCACTGAACGAAGGTTACTGAGCTCAAAGCACACCTTGTATGTGGAGCCCAGAATTTATTGCTATAATAACCTAATCAAATCCATCAAACAGGATGATTAATCCAGTTCTGGTAACATCACCTTTAAAAAATGTTTCCTCAACATGATCTGTTCCCATAATCTTTTTCTTCGTTGATTCCCAGCTCAGTCTTTCTGTCCCTCCTTACTCTGAAGCTCTTTCTCTGCCTCACAGAGTTGCAGTTCTGTGTGCACCCTTTGGTTCTAGGGACAATCACTGTTTGTCTGAAATGCCTCAAATGCTATTTGCCTCCAATTCCTTGTCTGTTTAGTGCTGGGAACAGCCTCAGGAAGGATGTTTTGGTGCCCGTGTCCCAGCTAGGGGTGGATAAGCCATGAGTTAGGAGCCTGCTGTGCTGATTCGGAGGTAAAGTGTGAAATCCCTGCACTGTCAGGCTGTGATGGAGCGTTGAGGTTCTTCCTCAGGTGCTCTGCAGGATCAGATATTGAGAAGAAATCCTTCCCTGTGAGGGTGGTGAGGGCGGTGAGGGCCTGGAATGGATTTCCCATAGAAGCTGTGGCTGCCCCTGGATCCCTGGAAGTGTCCAAGGCCAGGTTGGACGGGGCTTGGAGCAGCCTGGGACAGTGGGAGGTGTCCCTGCCCCTGGCAGAGGGTGGAACACGATGATATTTAAAGTCCCTTCCAACCTAAACCATTTTAGGACTCTGTGAAAACACAGGGGATTTTTCCCCCCCTCTGGTTTTTGGTGTTAAAATAACACAACGAAAGCAGCAGAAGGGAAAAGGAAAAGTGGCTGCTGTGGCTGAGCTTGGGAGGCTCTGGAAGTGAATCCTGCAGAGCTGGCCTGGAGCTCTGGTGAACTTTTTTTTCCCATGGGATGAAGTTTGGGAGGCTCTGGGAGTAACGTGTTTCCCAGAAGCAGCACTTTTATACATCAGCTGTGAAATACCAGCTCATGAGCTGCACTGCAGAAATGAGGAATGATGACCTTGCTGTGCTGCAAACCACGGCAGGATGAGGCTGCAGCACCCACAGGGGCTGGGGGCACCCAGTCTGGGCTTCTGAGGGTGCTCCCGGATCCTGTGTGGGGATTCCAGGCAGTTGGAGCAAAAATCCACCCCGTTCTCATTGATAACTGCAGGGCTCACAGTCCATGGGCTGCAAAAAGAGCTGCAAAATGTCATTTTTCAAGGCATGCTATGCTCGAATGACAGGAACACACACAATTAGCCATGTTCATTTTCTGGTTCAAGACTTGTGAGATATTCAGCACCACCAGGAGCAAATTCCTGTGTGTAAAGCCCGGAGAGGAGGCCTTTAAAACAGCCCTTTGCAGCTGAAATACCAAAGCAGACACACTCCAGTGCCTGCTCAGCAGAGCTGCCATTAACATGGAATGAGGGCGTGCACGGAATTCCAGCCCATATATTGAAAGATGAGTTATTAATGAAAGAGTCCCTTAATCTGCTGGAAAAGCTCTGACAGAGCAAATCCTACGGGCTCACTTCTGCATGGTGGGGTTGGGAGAGGCACAGGGTTTCACATTTCTCCTTCCTGGGGCTCCTCCAGACCCTCCAGGGGGATGTTTTGCCAAAACTCTCTTTGGGGCATTAGATCCCTTGGCTTAGGGCACAGAGTCTGTCATGTGCCAGTTGCCCAGGACTTGTCTCAGTTCCACATGTCCCATGCCTGCTGTTTCACAGAGCTGCTGGGTCTTGCAGGGCCATAAAAACCTCTTCTGCAAGTTCCTTGAACTTCTTGGTTTGTGTCACTTCAGTACAGGCTGGGGCTTTAAACTGAGTGTCACCAGAGCAGGTGTTAGCACTGACTTCACCAGGCTTAGGCCAGCATCCCAACCAGAGCTTTCCCACGGGGTATTTTCTGTGAGAACTCTAAAAATGGGTGTTCACAATAGGGACATATTGTGGACAGCATCAATAAACCCGAGAGCCAGGAGTTTTCTCGGAGCAAACACACAGAATAGGGCAATCATATTTCAGGGGAGAAAGCCTGGCCTGGAGGAGCAGTTCAGAAAGGAGCCAGACGAGAGCCTTTGTTTGCCCCATGAACAGAGTTAATGACTGGTGCTTCTGCAGGGGAGAGGGAGGTGGGACTTCAGAGGCACGGGAAGAACTTGCTCTGTAATTCAGAAATCTTCCCGTGGCACAGGATGGTTGTACTGGCCTGAATCTCCTTTCCCACCTTTGTGCAGGCCCGGCTTTAGCCCAGTAACCCACTGGTCCCAGTGGGACCTTGAGGCCAGGATACAAATGGGGGCAGGACAGGAGAGGCCGTGGCTTTGCCCTCAGTTCTGAGCCTGAGATCTCCTCGTGCTCACCTTGGGACCTGAGGGGCTTTGCTGCTGGTTTTGCCATCAGGTTTTAACCCCGTGCCCCCCATGGCTGGTGTGACTCGTGTGGTGTGGAGTGGCACGAGCAGAGGTGCAGCAGGAGGGGTGAGGAGCAGCAGGGACTCTCCAGGCTGACGTGAGCCCAAGAAATGAGGTACAAGGATACAGGATGTGTGTTTGAGATGGGGATAAAGGTCTTTTCTCCCTGATTCATTTCCAGCATTTTCCTACATTCCCAGCAAAAGGGCTCTGTTCTCCTGGTGCTTTCTGTGCTGCTCCAGGTTTCTCTGAGTTGCTAGTTTGTTGGATAAGGACTGATCCCGGATTCCAGAACTCTGTCCTTTCCCAGGAGCTGCAGAGAGCAGGAATAAGCACTACTGGACTCTGGCAATTGTCAGTGGGAAGCCTGTTCCCATGTGAAGGTGGTTAATCCTGACTTGACCACATCCTTTGTGGCTAAAACTTCCTGAATTTGTTACTTGCAGTCAGATCTCACGAAGCAACAGAACGGGTTCAAGATCACCTTGAAAACGCTAGAGGACAACTTGCTCTCTCGGCTGTCATCAGCATCTGGGAATTTCCTGGGAGACACAGCGCTGGTGGAGAACCTGGAGACCACGAAAAGGACAGCTGCAGAGATTGTGGAGAAGGTACAAGGATGGTGATAGCCGGGAGAAAAGCATGTCTGTGATCCTTCAAGGATTCCTGGGTGGGACGTAACCCCTGCTCTGCCCATCTCTGCTCCATCTGCTGAGCAGAGAATAGGAATTGGTATAAATTGTAAATGCTCTCCCTTCTGGAGAGCTCCAGGCCATTTAGTTCTTTGGAGCTTTTTTAGTGTTAAATGACCTATTTAAGACCAAGAGAAAACATTGGTGCCTGATGTAAAGACAATAAAATTTACACACTGTATTAAGGCAGCTTTAAACTGTTCCAGCATAATCCTGGGTACATCACACTGCCTCGGCTGGGCTGGATTTTAGTACTGACCAGGGACTGGAAGCTGGTGAGTTTGTGATCTCGAGTAAATCTGAAATAACTCAGGTATTTCATAGCCTTCCATTCCTCAGAGTATAAATCAGCATTTGTAGGAGCTGTGTGAGCACTGCCACCTGCCCAGCTGCCCTTACATGGGCTTAGGTAAAGGCACAGAGGCTTTTCTTGCCACTGAGGGCACTTGGGAAGTGTGGTTCCCGTGCCAGGATCGTCCCAGGACCCCGGTGTGGCCGTTCAGCCGCTTCCCTCTGCAGTCCCCCCATCTCCAGAGCCTGCACCTGCCCTCCCCTGATGCCTTAGGTTTTAAATTTTATATTTTTCAAATTCTGTTTCGCTTAGTGTGTAGCTCTGAAATTTCTTGTCGCTTGCTAGCTGCTCTCCTAGGCCAGACAGACACAACAAAGCTTCTGTCAGCTTGCTCTTCAAGGACACTCAGACTGTCCCAGGCCCAAAAGGTGCAAACCAGGGCCTCTGGAGAGGGGGAGAAATGGAAGAAATTCCATCATTAGCTCAAGTTTGAATTGGTGAATTGATGCTGATCTGCAAATGAACCAAACCTATCAAAGTGTGAAGAACTCGGGACTCGGGGTCCATCTTGGGGCCCAGCTTGGATGTGGCCTTTGGCTCCCCAGGGTGCACCTTTGAAGGCCTTTCAGATAAATATCCACCTTTATTCCCTCACTCCTGTCGGGTCTCTGTTTCTAGGCAGCCACCCAAGGCATCACCCCCAGCCACTGGCCAATGTTTCTGCCTGGCTGGGGCTGGAACTGCCTCTCACTTCCCAGCCAGTGACCAAGAAACTGAGTGATCCTCCCTCCACCTTAAAAATCAGAACTATTTTCCATTTGTGGTGCATCAGGTACATTCAGCTCCCTTGGGAGGGGCTGCTTGAAGCCCCAGAGGGGGTGTTGAAGGGATTTTTTGACATGGAAAGCTTGGCATCTCCCCCTTGAAGTAGGTGGTTTTGAAGTGCTTCACCTTCTAAACCAGCAATGCCAACAGGGAATGAATTTTAGAGTTTGCACCTGGATTTTCTGAGTTTGTTCCCACCTGGAAGGCTGTGGAAGAGCCCTGTCAGAGGTTCAAGTCAAGCCTCACTCTCTTTTTGGTCTGTCTACCCAAAGAAAGGTGTTCAGCCAACGTTTTCCTTCCTATGGAAGTTCCCTCTGCTTTACAGATGAAGAGCATCTGTCTGCCTCACCTCTGGCTCTGAGTTTCAGCAGGGGCTGTGTGATGCTGTGCTGGTTTGTTCTGCCACAGAAAGCCTAGGAAGGGCTGGAGAGGGACTTCTTGCAGTGATAGGACAAGGGAAAGGCTTCAAGATGAAAATGGGCAGATTTAGATCAGATGTTAGGAAGGAATTCTTGGCTGTGAGGAGGGGCAGGCCCTGGCACAGGGTGCCCAGAGAAGCTGTGGCTGCCCCTGGATCCCTGGAATTGTCCAAGGCCAGGCTGGACGGGGCTTGGAGCCACCTGGGACAGTGGGAGGTGTCGCTGAGGGGAATGAGAGGAGCTTTAAGGTCCCTTCCAACCCAAACCATCCTGGGATTCTACGATCCCATTGCATGGTTTGCTGAGCTGGCTGGGTCAGCACTGTCTCAGCAGCTCCTGGCCATGCTGTAAGGACATGGAAGGACATGTCTGTCCTCAGCCAGGGACTAAAATAAACCCCGGGAGGCTCAGGGATGTCACTTCCTGCTGCTGAGGTGGAATGAAAGAACGAACAGGAGCGAGGTGATGATGGGGTGCTGTATCTGCCAAGAGGATTTTCACAGGTCCCCCACAGCAGCTGCCCAGCGAAGTGGGGGGGGTTTGGTGCTGCTGAGGACAGGCAGCAAAGAGCTGTTATAAATTAGCAGCTCTCAGCCCTGGGGAAGCTGCCTGAGAGCAGCATTGGGGCTGCTCAACCCAGGGTTGTTAATGACCTGCACGGGAGGGGGGCAATTAGCACGAGAAACTCATTGATGAGAAAATCAATTCCAGTTAGCAAAGAGCAGGGATCCTAGGGAGAAGTCTGGAGGGGACTCAGGAAAATGGGGGATTGGGCAACTGGGTGGAAAATGTGGTGAAAGGGAAGGTTCCAGAGGGGGAGGATGCCGGGGAGGGCAGCTCCAGCCTGGCAGAGGCTGGTCCCGTGGTGGTCACTTGTGGGTTGCCCTGATGACTTTGTGGCCTGTATCCCCCCCTCCCAGGGCTGCAGCCACCGCACAGGGGCGTTCTGACAGGAGTTCTGTTCCGTGTTTCCCTGCAGGTGCAGGAGTCCAGGGTGACAGAAGCCAGGATTAACGAGGCCAGGGAGCACTACAGGCCCGCGGCCTGCCGCGCCTCCCTGCTCTACTTCACCATGAACCAGCTCCACGCCATCCACCCCATGTACCAGTTCTCCCTGAAGGTACCTGCCCCCCACGGGGGCACTGGGGGGGCTGCTCTCTCTCCGTGGGGTTCATAAAATCGGAATTACAGAGTCACAGAGTCACAGAATCACACAAGGTTTGAGTGGGAAGGAGCCTTAAAGCCCATCCCGTTCCACCCCTGCCATGGGCGGGGACACTCTCCACTATCCCAGGTTTCTCCGAGCCCTGTCTAGAAAAAGTTACAGTTTTAATGTTTTATTAGATGGAAAACCTTTTTTTTTCATCATATAAGAAAGGTATTTTGGGGGATGGAGGGTTAAATGAGCACCCTGCTCTACAACTTCTTCCAAACGATTCCTTACCTTGACAAGTGACCTGGAAAAAGGAATTGAGGAGAGACTACAAAATGCTGAGGCTCATCCACAAAGAGGCTTTTCCTTTTGATATCCACGCCTCGTTTGTTGAAGTAATTTTATCAGGAAAATGTACAGAATATCTTTTGTGCCTCGTGAAAGATGCATCCCTTACACATCCATAATAGATACAGGGGTTCCTGAGGTTTCACCTCTAATCTGTGTCTCCCACAGTTAGTTTGTTTTATGTTTTCCAGTGAACATTAGCAGCGTGTATAAATACGTAGAAAATTATTGGGTGAAATGCTTTTTTATCTAATAAATTTTGATGACAGATCATAAGGCATTGTGTAAAGACGCACAGGGATGATTTTAGAATACTTGCCACACAGCTGGGAGCCCATTAGAAATTAGAACACAAAGATTTATGTGCTGCTCTGCAGCACGTTTTAACACGATTTAAAGAAACGTTGAGCGGGAAAATGCATTCTGCAAGTATTTAATAATGCATTAGGTATCAATGTTACTTTCATTTGTTGAGGCATCATTTTTCCTTTGTAGAACCCTCAAAACAAGGCTGCCAACACGGTCATGCCTTGTCCAGCTGGTGCCATCAATGTGTATTGGCCTGGTTATTTCCTTCAGCTGGGCCCAGCACGCGGAGCCTTTGCATAGCTAAGCAGGACTTGGGTTTTATTTTCTCGTTAATTTTCTTTTTCCAGTTGCATTTGATAATTTGCTCGTGCCTTTAATTTGGGCGACTCTGAAAGTTTTTTGTCCCTTCTCGTTTGGATCAGAAATGTTGTTCCAATAATCCTTAAGCTCTTACATAAGAGGGTTCTCGATGCAGACACCCTTGAGGGGACTTCACTGGCTGCCTTCAGCTCACTGCCACTGCTCCCTGCCCTCCTCAGCCAGTCCTTTGCTGGATCCAGACAGTAAGACACTCACAGGACTTTAAAAAATAAATTATTATTGCTATTTTTTTTTTTTTTAAGAGAAATTTCTCTTCTCTGAGTTGAAATATTTGTGCAGGGGGAGATGTGCTTTCCTCCTCTGCTGCACTCTGGTGAGACCCCACCTGGGGTAGTGTCCAGGTGTGTGGGGTCCTCAGCACAGGAAAGATGTGGAACTGATTGAGCAGGTCCAGAAGAGACCACGGATATGATCCAAGGGCTGGAGCCCCTCTATGGAGCCAGGCTGGGAGAGCTGGAGAAGAGGAAACTCCAGGGAGACCTCAGAGCCCCTTCCAGGGCCTAAAGGGACTCCAAGAGAGCTGGAGAGGGACTGGGGACAAGGGATGGAGGGACAGGACACAGGGAATGGCTTCCCACTGCCAGAGGGCAGGGATGGATGGGATACTGGGAAGGAATTGTTCCCTGGGAGGGTGGGGAGGGGCTGGAATGGATTTCCCAGAGAAGCTGTGGCTGCCCCTGGATCCCTGGCAGTGCCCAAGGCTGGCTTGGACGGGGCTTGGAGCAGCCTGGGATAGAGGGAGGTGTCCCTGCCCATGGCAGGGGTGGCACTGGATGAGCTTGTGTTGGAGTTTTTCCCATGGAAACCATTCTGGAGTCTGTGTGTGTCCTCTGGGGACTCCACTGTCTGCTGGCTCAGCCTTTGCAGAGAAAGTGGCCTGTGCGCCAATGGGAGCACGCTGGGCACAGAAACGTTTCCTGTGTCCTTGTGTCTGAGTTCCCTGTGCCCTGTCTGTGTCCCAGGGGATGTCACCACTGCCAGGTCCTGTGTCCCTGAGGAGCAGCCACAGGCAGAGCCAGGGCTGCTCTCTGTGTGTTCCCTGTGATGCAGCACCTGAGCTGGCATCACTGTGACACCTCAGGGGCCCCCAGGGGCATGCAAAGGGCATCTCCCACTCCCCATTCCCGCTGTGTCTCCCCTCCCAGGCGTTCCACGTGGTGTTCCAGAAGGCCATCGAGAGGGCAGCTCCTGCTGAGAGCCTGGCGGGGCGGGTGCTGAGCCTCACTGACAGCATCACCTTCTCCGTGTTCCAGTACACGGCCCGGGGGCTCTTCGAGAGGGACAAACTGACCTTCAGTGCCCAGCTCACCTTCCAGGTACCAGCACCACCTCGGGCACCTTGTGTGCCAGGGTTCAGTGCCAGAGCAGCCCATACAGGGGCTGGGGGCTTGGTTGTCTTCTCTGCCTCTCTTGGAATCACAGAATCATCCAGGCTGGAAAAGCCCTCCCAGCCCATGGAGTCCAACCTGATCCCCACCTTGTGCCCAGCCCAGAGCACTGAGTGCCACCTCCAGCCCTTCCTTGGACACCTCCAGGGATGGGGGCTCCAAACCTCCCTGGGCAGCCCCTGCCAAGGCCTGAGCACCCTTTCCATGGGGAAATTCCTCCTCATGTCCAACCTGAGCCTCCCCTGGCCCAGCCTGAGGCCGTTCCCTCTCCTCCTGTCCCTGTTCCCTGGGAGCAGAGCCCGACCCCCCCCGGCTGCCCCCTCCTGTCAGGGAGTTGTGCAGAGCCACAAGGTCCCCCCTGAGCCTCCTTTTCTCCAGGCTGAGCCCCTTTCCCAGCCCCCTCAGCCGCTCCTCACAGGATTTATTCCTGCCAGTAACAGGCACAGATGCTGTGTTGGATTTGAATTACGCTGACAAAGGTTATTTGGGAGAGTAATTCCCGCTTGCAGGACCTGGAAAAAATGGCAAAGCAAACTGGCCTGGAAGACTTCTTGCATTTAACCTAAAGAAGTGCTCACTGTAGAGCTGCTGTACCATGTCCACTGTGTTTGTATAATTTTTAGTGTCTGACCTGGCTCTGCTGCCAGGGCCTTCTCCTCAGGGTGCTCTCCACCCACCTGGGTCTCAGCCCACATGGTTTTCCCAACTTTTTTCCTGTTCTGTTGCCAATCTCCTCACTCATTCCTGGTCTTCTTTTGGGACACCCAGAGCACCTTCATGGTGTGTCCATCACACCCCTCCAGCGTGGGCCACCCTGTACGTTTTAGCCACACATTTTTCAAGCACCCTAATTGAATAATGAATCTGCTGGAGTTTGTTGCTGCTCTGGAACCTGGCTGCTCTAGGATATCTCATTTGTTTGGAATTACAGATACTTCTGATGAATAAAGAAATCAACTCAGCAGAACTGGATTTCCTGCTCAGATACCCAGCACAGCCCGGAGTCACGAGCCCTGTGGAGTTCCTGTCTGATCACTCCTGGGGAGGAATCAAGGTAAATCAGTGGGAAATCAGTTCCCCTTATCTCCTCTAAAAGCCCTTCAGCCCTTCAGGTGGGTCCTTGTGGCATTTGGTGAACAAAGTTCTGCCCATACATGAGGGGCAGCACAGAAAGGCCACAGACATGGAGAGTTCTGCAGGTCCAACACTGATTTTGAAGGCTCTTCCTGTGCCCTCATGTGAGTCCCCAGCAAGAGGGTTCTTCCCTCTGAGGTTTAGGCTTCTCCCTGTTAGACCAGACTGAGAATACCCTCAGGGGGTTGTGGTTATGGTTTGCAAAGGACATGGAGATGCCCCATTATTTGGGAAGAAGTGGGAATTTCTGCAGGGATGCGCTGGGGTTGGAGGTGTGGCAGCTGCCAGACCTGCAGGGAAATGCTGTCATGGGAATGGGCAGGTCTGGCACCTGCCACGTGTTTGGAGTGAGAGAGGAGGAAGAGCATCCCAAAGAAATGACAGTTATCCCATACTTGCTCCTCTTT
Source organism: Eulacestoma nigropectus (assembly GCA_013397775.1). Classification (NCBI taxonomy): domain Eukaryota; kingdom Metazoa; phylum Chordata; class Aves; order Passeriformes; genus Eulacestoma; species Eulacestoma nigropectus. The sequence goes on along the minus strand of VZTE01000839.1, from coordinate 57,249 downwards.
GTCAACAAATGTGAAATGTGCTGGGTTTGGACCTGATTCAGCAGGGTGGGGTTTATTTTCTGAAAAGGGTCCAAATATTCTCTGCCTTCAGCCTGTTCATTCAGACCTTGCTGGAGCTGGGATTGTGTCCCTTGTCTGACTGTGGTGCTGATCAGTCTCTGGCACCTGTGGTGATGTAAGAATCAGTTTTATTTACAGCATGTTGCCTCTGTGGGACCTTTTCCTGGTGCTGTGAAGTAGGGAGTGAGGACTTGCCAGTTTCTTTGGGATAGTTCTGGAATTTTCACCTGAGGCACTGGGTTTTCCCTTTCTCTCCCTTCCCCCTGCTGAATGGAGAACGTATCTGGTTCCTGGAGGGGGAACCAGACAGAAAATTTTCATCCAGGCCAACGACATCTCTAAAGAAATTCCCACTCCATCAATCTGTGATGTCAAGCAATGGAACTTCTTGCTAAACCAGCTCTGTTCAGCCTCTAAAAGGTCTATTTCCATAATAATGAAGGAATTAAAAAAAACCCTTACACCTTTTCCTTAATCATCTTTTGTTCAGCGGTGGCACTTGGCTGTTCAGACAGCAGCAGCTTTAATTTTGTCCCTTATTTGAAGACAAAAGTAAATGGACGCTGAGGGTCGGCACACATAATCAGGAGGACTCAGCCACCAAGCCCATGAAACACGAGCTTTGTAACAGCATATTTTGTCTTTGGGCTGTGCAGTCTGCATGGACTGTAGATGTACATACACGTCATTGCTTGACATCACAGCTCTTCTCAACTCTGCTCCGTCCCTGCCCAGGTTCAGCCTGGGAAAATGTGGGTTGAAAGGTGCATTTCAGTTCTCTGGAGTCCCTCTGGGTTCTCATTCTGCACTGCCTGGGAGCATCCTGCATTGTAAAGCTTCTTTTTACTTCAGTCCTTTAAGCTTCCTCTGGAACGGGACCTTCCTTCTGCCATGGGATTTAGAGGTTGCAGCCTCTAATCCTCATTTTGGGGATACTTTTATGCATCTGAGGAAACACATCTGTTTCCTGGCACTTGAGGACAAGGGTTAGTGGTGGAGCTGGGTTGATGCTTGGACTTGGTGATCTTGGAGGTCTTTTCCCACCTTTATGGTTCTGTGGCTCTCTATTCCTCCAGCAGTGCCCAAGGATGCCTTTGCCACCTGCCTGCAGGAGGTGCATTCCCCAAAAAAACACCTGCTGGGTTTGCAGTGAGTTTTCTTTGTGAGGCCGTCCCTCCTGTGCTGCCGGTCCCTCTCCAGGTGGCTGAAATGGCCTTTCCTGTTCCCTGTGTGATTCCCTTCAAGATGAGCCCTTCCCACTCAGCTTCCTCTTCCCCACTGAAGAGGGTTTGTGGGTTTGTGCTTGAGGTGGGAACTCTGATGCCCACAAATGCGTGGGAAGGTTTCCAGGTGTGCTGCACCCCTCAGGTGTCCTCAGCCCGCGTCTGATGGCTCCAGGAACTGCGCATCTCCAAGAGTCACTGCCCAGAATCTGCACTAATTTTATCAATTTCAGGACTTTCTGATAGTGAATTCTGCATCATCAGATACTGAATACCCTTCAGGTTGTCTTTTGTGACGATTGTAGCATTGATTTTACTATAAATAATATGGTTGGTGTCAACTTTATCCGTGTTTATGTTGATGTCTCTTGGTTTATTAGCCTTTGAGGTTTTGGCAATTCTAGTTACTTGAGGCATGGGTTTAGTAAAATCATATTTTGTCACAGACTGCTATAATTAGGTTAATTAGTCATGGCTTCTACACAGCTTATTAGCAGGCTAAAATCTCCTTTTCTTATATCAAGAAGATTAAATGCTGTAATAAATTGTTTCTTCAACAAAGCTTGAGCCAAGTACGCTTCAGATTTATATTTCAAATTCAAAGTGAAATTTAGCATTCTGCTGCTTTTTCACAGAAACACTGAAAATGCTCCAGCCCGAAGGGCTCCTTTGGCCAGGGGGCTCTGGCCAAGATAAGTGCCAAAAGAAATCAATATTGATATTTGTGGCCTGAGCCTCCCACTTTGGGCACATTAACTTCCAAGGAAACCTCATTAAATGTCGAGGGCTCTGGGCATGCAGCTGGCCTTGTGTGGCTTGGCTGATTATTTATTGTTGGGGGTTGATTAATAATATATATAGGCCAATAATCCTTTGCAGTTGTGTGTCTGTTTGCTGCTCGTGGTGCTGGAGCATCTCATTTAGGAAACGCTCATTTATGATTTAGTTTTTCAGCTTCTTTCAAGTTCAGCCCAAAGTTTCACAGAGCCTTTTGCTGTGAGTGCCAGGGAAGGTTGGTATTTACCCCTGGATGAAGAAAGCCACGTCCCTGGCCAGAAGGACACGGTTTGTAGGGAAAGGTAATAGGCTTTTATTATATCTGCTGATAGACCTGGGAAAATAGGCACATTTCAGGCTCTTTGGTGCTTCTTTGAACCCGAAACAGGAATTGAATTCGAGCCAAATAAAGGCTGAAGGAAGCTGCTCTGAGCTTGGCTTGGCTCTGTTCGTCAGTCAGATGTGTGGGAGGGAATGGTACCTGTGGAGCCCCTGTGGAGGAGCTTTGCTTGGCTCTGGAGCAGGGGAGGTGTTAGCAAAGGGCACAGTCATTGCCTCGGTGCAAATCCTGCCTCTGTGTTGTTGAGGGTTAGTTGAGAGCAGGAGGGGGATAGAATTTTGTCATTTAATTAAAGCAGTGCCTTTGCTGAGTCCCTGCCTTTGGTGCTCAGTAGAGTTGGTCATTTCAGTCCTCTCATTTGCAGGGGCTTAGCAGTGATCCCTTGGGAAGGCAAAAGTGTTCTTTTGCTCCTAATGAGGTTTTCTGTCTCTTTTCGATTTCCTTTATTACGGCCTGTTGTACTGTTCTCCCCTTCTGCGTTCCCAATGTCTGCCCTGAAAGCCTTTATTTCTGTTTTATTTTATTTCTGGTACTTCTTAAAACGTTTTCTGTGTCCGTGCAAGGCCGGCCATTTCTCCTGGCTTGGCTGGTGGTTTCCTCACCAGTAAATGTGTGGACACACCTTGGACTGCCGTGGCCACAACCATGTGCAAATGCCATTTGGGAATTCCCGTTGTGTGATTGAATTCACACAGGATCCATGTAGAGATTGTCCTCTGGAGGGTGAGTATTCTCTGAATCGATCTCTGAATCGATCTCTGAATCGATCTCTGAATCGATCTCTGAATCGATCTCTGAATCGATCTCTGAATTCATTTCTGAATTCATTTCTGAATTGATCTCTGAATTCATCTCTGAATTCATTTCTGAATTCATCTCTGAATTGTTGCTCTGTGGTCCCTTGAACCCTGTGTGGAGCCCAGGCTGCCCTGTTGAGCCGTTCTTGGTTATCCCCAGGGCAAGGACAGACAGCTCCTGTCACGGCTCTTCTCTGAGCATGGTATTGAAATGGTATCACTTGGTTTTAGGGTTGTTTGGTCTTTCAGACTGTGTCCAGCCTCACCAGTAAAATGAGCCAGCAGTTGTTTGCTGGCCCTGGCAGCACCTGACTGCACACAGTGAAACTCCCCTGACCTGCCAAACCAGAGCCACCTCACCCTGCAGTGTCCTGCCCTGGCTCGTGCCCAGCCATTTCCTGAGAGCAGGAGAGCTCCCCAAAGCCAAAGGTGAGCCAGCAAGACAAATTGGCAAATTGTGAGGGTGGTTCTGGAGGGCTCAGTGGGGTTGCCTTGGCCAAAACCGAAGCCAGGAGAAGGTGAGGGTGGTTCTGGAGGGCTCAGGGGTGTTCCCTGGGTGCCCAGTCATCCCAGCTGCCAAGTTCTCCCAAACTCCAGCTCCCCCATGTCGCCCCGTGGTCCCTGGCTCCCCGTGGTGCACGTGGCTGTCCCCGTGTCCGGCTGTTCCCAGGAGCCTCGGTTGGGATGAGCATTTCCCGAGCCTGATTTCCTTTGTGATATTTCCTGCAGTGCCTCTTCAGTGCTGAATGCAGATGTGTCCCATGGGATAAGTGCAGCGAGTTAATACACAGCAGGAGTACACCTGGCCAACTTGGATTACTTCTTATCCCAATCATTTCCCTCATCTTTTTCTGAAGAGGAAGAATTTTCATTATGTAGATATGAAAACGCCACTGAAAGGGCATTGTTTAATAAATGTGGTGTTGAATAATGAGCTCTAAATACCGAATTCAGCTTTCGAGGAGGAGAACAGCCCTAGACAAAGTCGTATATTAACTCCATATTTATAATTTTGCAGAATGCAGATGATAAGATTGCGTGTGTGGCTTCTGAGATAAAATACCGAATCATATGTTTCGCATTTAAGAAAACTGGAATTTTTTGGACAAAAGAACCGAAATCTCTCTCCCAGCTTTCACTCTTTGCACTTTTTAGATGAGGAAATTTTTCATTCTTCTCCAAGATTCGTTGTGACACGATCTGCTGCACACGTTGTGCTCTCTGTGCGTATGCAATGTCCTTTGATCAGGCTGGTCAGACAGAAAGGGCTCGCAGCTCACAGCTTCCATTCTACACTCAGAACTATTATTATGCCAGAAAATCATAGTCTTAATTAAATATCTTCCATTAATTCAGATCTTCAGATGTGCAGCCTTTTAGAGCATCTTTGATAGAAAACACTGATTGTGGCACTTCAATGGGCGTTTATCTGCTCTCATCTAGAAGTTTCCTAAGGACATTCTTCTGTCCTCTGTATCAAGTCTCAGAGAAATATTCCCAGTGTCTCACAGAAACGCTACTTGAGAAGGTTTTACCTTTTTTTTTCCCCCTTTTCTTTTTCAACCTGCTGGCTAACGATCCGATGCTTATCTGAAATACAGCAGAGATTGCGATCGCATCAAATATTTAAGGACGCACTTTGTCGGTTTGATTGCAGAGTGGAAATCGAGTTTTCCTGGATGCTCTACAGCCTCTGCCTTTCCCTCTCAATCCACCCCAGCACAAAGCTTGCTGTCAGCTGAGTGTTCGCAATGTAAGAGCCTCTTCACCCTCTAAACGGAAGGAGAGGGAAGAAATGGCTTCATCCTGCCCTTGGGTCACACCTACCCCAGGCTGGGGCAGAGGGGCTGGAAAACCAGGAAAGGCCCTGGGGGTGCTGGACAGAAGAATCTGGATAGGAGAACAACCCTCACCTTCTCCTGGCTGGACATGAATCCAGGTGTGCCCAGGTGGGCAAGAGGCCAAAGGCACCTGGGCTGTGCCAGCTCTGGGGTGGCAGCAGGGCCAGGGCAGTGCCCGTCCCCTGTGCTGGGGGACATCCAGTACTGGGACAGCTCTGGGCATCTCACAGCAAGAAGGACATGGAGGGGCTGGAGCATGTCCAGGGAAGGGAACGGAGCTGGGGAAGGGGCTGGAGCCCCAGGAGCGGCTGAGGGAGCTGGGAAAGGGGCTCAGCCTGGAGAAAAGGAGGCTCAGGGGGGCCCTTGTGGCTCTGCACACAGGGCAGGGCTGGCACAGAGTGCTGCAGCTTCCATCCCTGAGGTTCTTCGAGCAGGGCTGTGACCACGGGTGGGGAGGATCTCAGGGCTGGGTGCCCCAGCTCTGGGAGGAGCAGCTCTGCAGCTCCTTCCCTCTGCTGCCTGTTTGTGAGGCCAGTCCTGCTCCGGTGCCACCATGAAACCTCAGGTGAGACCATCACAGGGAAGAGCTGGGAGAAGTCTCATCAGGGGACGAGTCCATACCTCTGTGTCCATCTATCAGGACAGAACCACGGACCTTGAGAGCTTTCCAGCAGGGGACATCTGGAACAGCTGCTTCAGCTGAATTCTTGCAGGCAATGGGACATCTTTTTTCTTCCAGTTTTGCTGTGCGTTGGCCCGTGGCGATGGCCCATCTGGGATTTATAACAACCACATCCAGGGAAGTTTTCAGAAATACACAAGCACCACCTTTCAGCTGCCCTCAGGGCCCCATGCCCAGCTCCTGGCTGTGTGTCCCTGATGTGCTGAGAGGCATCCAAGAGTGAAGAGGAAAGTTGGAAAGCACGGCTTGGGAGAGCAGCCTGACTTTGCAAGACCCGTCCTCAAACCCACTCGAGCAAACTTTTTAGAAAACAGAGAGAAAATGTCGATATGACCCCATCTGGGAAACATCTCAGGCAAAAGGAGGAGAATATGGTGGGTGGTTGCAAGCAACGAGAATGCAAAGATTGTGACTAAGTCTCATTTCTGTTACTGACCTTTCCCATCAAGAGGAGCTGGCTCTAAGAACGCCCTGGTAGGAAGGAGATGAGTGCTGAAGCCATTGTTCCCTAATTTATGATATTTCACTGGAAATTTTTCCGAAGAAAGGTGGTGAGATCCGACCCATCACTCATCAGACAGCTTCTGGTGTCCACCCTGCGTGTTGTGATGCCCTGGGACCCTGCAGATGAACAGGGTGGGTTTGTACAGGGACCTGGTGTGGCTCTGCACACCTTCTGTCCCCACCGAAATGTAGAAGCAGCAAGGAGGAGTTTGAAGGGAGACAGGGGCATGCAGTGCCTTGAGCTCGTCAGTCAGCTTTTATGAAAGAAATGAGGAGGATTAAAATAACATTTTTGTGCTGAAAGGTGATTGAAGCTTGGCAAACCCCATCAAATCTTTATTTTCACCTTTGGTAGAGATTTTTCTTATGAGTTAAATTATTCAGGTAGTGCGGCTAAACAGAAAATAACACCTTCAGTGTATGAATAATACAACCCCAAACCTAGGATGGGAGAGGTTGTAAATAATCCATCATCTGCTACATTAATCCCTCTAGTTAACAGCTGGTACTTAAATGGAGCAATTCATCTGCCCATACGTCCTTTTCCTGAATGATCCAATCTATCAGCTGAAGCCAGGTGCAGGTCTGACTCTGCCATTCTTCCAGGAGCTGTCATTTTCCAGCTGTGGGGATGCTGGTTTTCCTAAAGACTTCTGGGCCAGCTGCAGAAAATGAAAGGAATTAGGAATATTCACTGAAACCTGCATAAGCAGGGCCCATGGACAGTGTAAGACCTTCACAAAGTGCTTGGGGGATCACAGAATTGTGGAGTCGTTGAGGTTGGAAAAGACCTTCAAGATCCTCGAGTGGCACAACTGCTGAGCGCTGTGAACTTCTCACTTGTGGATTTCTGCTTAGAAACGGTGTAACACGATTCACAAAGCCACAGCTCCTTAATTCTGCAAGTGAAATCGTGACTAATCATCAGGATTTAATCATCTCACAGATTATTACAACTGTGAGAATATTAAGTATCATTTCTTTCCAGTGCTGTCAGGTTGTGTGAATTTTATAGAGAGAGGTTTGATGTTTGGTGTGCTCCCTACAGAACGTAATTCTTTAAAGCAGAGGCTCAAGTTCTTTTAAAGAAAAGCAAGATATATAAGTAAAAACTGTAAGTAAAAACCAGATATAACCTGAAGCCTCAAAAGATAATGACAGCTTTTACAAAAACCCTCCAATTGCTTTATTTTGATTTCCTTCTGTCTTTTCAAATGCAGTCTCATTGCTGCTGGGGAGGTGGGTACCTGGGTGTTGGGAGTGTTCTGGCAGCTTTGCCTTTACTGGCTCTGTTTTATTTTCACCCTGTTTGTGTCAGTACAGGGCACAATGAGATTATTTTGTCCTGCCTTGCCCCAGAGCTGTTCTCGAGTCAGGTGGTGTTTTAAATTACGGAAATATTTTAAAATGCAGAACAATCTCTTTTTTTTTTTTAAAGTATAATTCCTTTTGGAACCGAGGGGAAGGAAACACGGTGCTAATACATGTGTTTGGGATTTTTTAAGGTTTTGTGACATCTTATGAAGCAACACCTAGACTTGAGGCTGGTTTGAGCAGATGGTTTCCTTAGAACAGTTGCCTTTAGTGATCAGAGCAAGTGTTCCCTCTAATAAACGTCCAGAGCTTGTTGTGCTGTTTCTGGAACTGGGAGATAACTCGTGGGCAGCAGCAGTGACAGCAGCCCTTTGGAGCTGTTCTCTTCTCTGAAGACTCCTCTGGATTCCGAGGGTTTCCTCTCCTCCGTGGGTGTCCTCCCTGTCCCCCCAGACGTCGTCACCACAAAGATCCCCCATTCCCTCGGATCCTTGGCCGTGTGTGGAGGACGCTCCCAGGCTCTGCCGTGGCATCCAGGATTCCCGCAGCCAGGGGCTGATCCGAGTTGTGTTTCCCGCAGCTGAGGGGGAATGAGGGAGCTCTGCATCTGGGAATGTCCCACGGAGCTGCTGACGCTCCAGCTCCACGGTAACGCTGCTTCTGGCTTAGACCAGGGGCTGTCAGAGGAACCTGAGGTGATAAAGCAACTTGTCTGTGACTCAGTGAATGAAAAACCATTTTCTCTGAGAAGATGGTGGATCCTCTCCTTGACACGGTGTGAAGAGCCCTGTTTTGCTGGAAAAGTCTCATTTTGAGATATAACCTCAAGCCTCTCCTGTTTCCATCCATCAGAGATGATCACAGTGTCGCTTGCAAAGACAAGACCTCGAGTCCTCCAGCCCTTTGGATCACTTTCTATTGTGACCAGTATTTTTTGTCTCTCTCGATTTCCATGACAACTCTAAGTGACAAATGTACTTTTCATTATGTGGACGAAAATAGATACCCTGCACAGGTTGATGTGCAGTTCCCATCTGCTGCCCCAATGTACCACTCCTGCCTGGGAGCAGGGATCTGTTAGTGCTGGACTAAGTTTCTCGGAAAAACTCACACCAGAGGTATCGAAAAGCAATTAATATTCACAGAAAGATTACTTGATTGGGAGAGCTCTCACTCCACTGGCTTTTAAATAGAAGCATCTCCCACTAATACCATCACTCCTAATAAATGTTATTAAAATTGTTGACTAATGAAAATTTTAGTGTTGATTCGTATAACACAGGGTTTTTATTTGCAATTAGAGCTTTCGTGATTCTGCAGTATGTTGTTCAGGGAGAGAGGGAGACTATCATTCCTGATTACGTGTCTGTCATTTAGCTAGAAAAAAAGCAATTTTTCAGAGTCTCCCTTGTTAACATCAGCCAAGAGACTTCTCGAAGCAGCAGCCGCCAAAGTTCTGAAGTGATATTTTAAGTAAATCTCGTCAAAAGTCAACAGTGAGAAGATGTTTTATATAAGCACTTGCACTGAGAATTCCCCGAATTCAACATTTGCCATTGTATTATGCTCAGCCACGAGAGGTGCACTGAATACATTTACTGCTGCAAGGACCAGGGCTTGGCAGGTCAGAATTTGTGGCATCATTCCTGGGAGTTTCAGTTTCTCGTGTTCGGCGCTCTGGTTTCTGGTTTTTCACAGAAATCAGGATGTGGCGCTGAGTTTGGAGCAAGTCCTTCTGTCGCTGACACTTCTTGTTAGTGCAAATCCCCACATGGAAACAACAGCTGTTGAATCACTCCTTTGCTCACAGTCTCCATGAAATTCCCTGGATCCCTGGGAATCTGGCGTGGGGATGGTCAGTGGAGAGCTGAGCCCGCCGGTGCTGTGGCACTGCAAACCCTCTGCTCTTCCCTGTGCCTGGGGCGGGGGTGTTGAGGGAATGCTGCCTTTGGGCAAGGCTGGGGTTGTTGCAGGAGAGTTTGTGGCGGTATCTGCAAGTTCTCCTCTGCCCAGAGCTCTGGTTCTGGCCTGCGAGGGAAGGTGGGGGGATTTGTCCAGCAAGGAGAGGACAGAGCCATGTTCTCCGTCTTGGCAGTGTGTCATAAGGATCAGCTGTGACAAACTGCAGCTTGGGAGGTTCTGCTTGAACGTATTCTTTAAAAAAATCATCTCCTTTAGTGTAAGGACAGCGCAGCCCTACAGCAGGACACCCAGAGGGGCTGGGAGCTTCACCTTGGAGGGCAGCTTTTTGGTGGACACAGCCATGGGCAGACCCAGCCCGAGCAGGAGCTTGGCCTGGGTCCCTCCAGAGGGTTCTTCCAAGCATTGCTTCTGTGAAGCTGTGAGTGGATATACAGCAAAGGTCCTGGGTCACGGCACCCTCTGGGAACAGCTCCACAACCTCTTTCCCTCTGTCATCCTCAGGCATTCGACCTGGGAACAGGCTGCCCAGAGAAGCTGTGGCTGCCCCTGGACCCCTGGCAGTGTCCAAGGCCAGGCTGGATGAGGCTTGAAGCCAGCTGGGGTAGAGGAAGGTGTCTCTGCCCACAGCAGGGATTTGAAATGAGTTGATCTTTCAGGCCCCTTCCAACCCAAACCATTCTGTGATCCCGTAATTCCCACTGCTAAAAACATGAAGATGTTTGTTATCAGAAGCCCCCTTTTCTGACATCTTCCTCCCCTCTCTTCACTCTCTGGGACTAAATTCAGTCTATTAGGAAGATCAAAGTTTTACACTGCTCTTGTCTTCTCACTGGGAAGTGTTCCAGAGGGAAAGGGGGGTTTTAAAAACAGTTTGATCCTCAGTGTCTTCTGCCTTGTGTGCAACAGCAGCGTACCCCAGGCAATCCCTCACACCTCTGCCAGGGCCCTTCTGTGACTTTCCAAGCCCTGTGCAAGGGTGGATCTTCCCAGTTCATCTGAGCAAGTTGTGAAAACAGCATTTCCCAAAGGGCTTCCTCAGGTGCTTCCCACAGTGAGGCTTTATGGGGTGGGAGCAGGAGCACGGCTGTGGGGAACCTCTGCCCGTCAAGAAGCTTCTCCTTCCCTCTGATGCCCTTCTCTTTCTGTAGGAAACAGCTCATTCACTGTCTGTTATCCTTTACTTGTCTTTAATCCTTCTCTTGTCTTTTCCATTTCGTGTTCAGCCGCTCACAGCTCCAGATTATGCAAAATGAAGATGTTTCTTTCAGTGAGAATTTTACTCGAATCCAGGAGAACCTTACGAGCTCTGCAATGTGTTCTGCCACCACTCGTCTGAAAGAGAATTTGGATTCTTCACTTGTCTGCATAACATTTACAGATGCCACTTTCTAACTACAAAATCCAATTGCATTTCCATTGTAATTTTAATTTGTTTAATGCCTTGCTGGGCTGTTTTGTTGGGGCATTCTTCAGCTGCCTGTTTCTGCTACAGGTAGCACCGAGAAGTTCATCTTTGTGTGCATTTGGCAAGTAGAAACCCAGTGATTTGATTTTTATCACGATTCTGGATGGGCTGAATGCTTGAACAGAGGAAGCACCCACCTCTTTACACCTGCCCTGTGTTTGTGGAGGTTCCTGGCTCCATGGTCACCACGAGATGAGTGGGAAGGCTCAGTGTTGTGGTTTCACAGAGGGATGTGAGCGGGGGGAACAGGGAGAGAAAAGCAACTGCGTGTGTATGAAATGACCCAACCCATGGTAGGGGGTTGGAACAAGATGATCTTCAAGGTCCCTTCCAACCCAAACCATTCTGTGCTTCTGTGAAGACAATTAATATTCCAACTGTGAAATCCCTTTAAAAAAGCATTTTGGTGAGCATGGCATGTCTGAGTCTTTGTTCAGCACATTTTTTCAGCAGCTGCTGTGGGTTTTGCTGCACGATTCTCCTCGTTTCTGTGGAATCAGTGAGGAGACCGTGCAGCAGCTCATGGGAATGCCAGCATTGTACTCTCCTATCAGACATGGGCTCCACATTTCCAGCTCTCATCCAAAACAGGCATTTCTGGGATAACTGACAGCAGCAAGTCCTTGTCACCTGAGATTTTTCCAAACAGGAGAGGAGAGTTCTTCCCTTTTTGGGTAGTGAACAGGGCGTGGTGGTTGATGCCAAAATCTTTCATCCTTCCCTGGACTGTCCCTTCCAAGGAGAATGGACAAAATCTGGTCCTGATGGGTTTCTGGCTGTGGTTGCCAGACTCCAGCTCCCTGGTGGAGCAAAACATGAGGAGTCAGTAAGGTTAGAAAAATGGTTCAGAGGCACAAAGGATTGTTCTTCCTGACCTTCCTTGAATTCTTCCAGGCTCTCTCATCCATGGAGGAATTCAGAAACCTGGACCGGGATATCGAAGGGTCTGCAAAACGGTGGAAGAAATTTGTGGAGTCAGAGTGCCCTGAAAAGGAGAGGTTCCCCCAGGACTGGAAGAACAAGTCAGCTCTGCAGCGCCTGTGCATCATGAGAGCCCTGCGGCCCGACCGCGTCCCCTGCGCCCTCAGGTGGGGCCCAGGGGCAGCTCTGGGGCTGGGCTTTGCGGGGAGCAGGAGCAGTTCAGGGATGTGTTTGGATTTGTGACTGTCAGTTCATTTTCAGGATGTGAGTTCTGCGATGTGGTTTCCTATCAAGGGGTCTTGAATGAACCGTGAGGGTGGGCAGGCCCTGGCACAGGGTGCCCAGAGAAGCTGTGGCTGCCCCTGGATCCCTGGCAGTGCCCAAGGCCAGGCTGGACAGGGCTTGGAACACCCTGGGACAGTGGGAGGTGTCCCTGCCCATGGCAGGGGGGGGATGGGATGAGCTTTAAGGTCCCTTCCCAAGCCATTCTGGGATTCAATGATCTCTGAGCTCTGCAGGGCAATCGACACATTGGATTTAAGTGGAATTTCTTGCTTAGTGGGATCAAAGCTCACTGTCACCAGCAGGGATGGAGCAGTGTAACCCGCCCTGGGTGAGGGGCAGACCTGCCAAGTCAGAAATGAGCACCACCATAGAGGTGTTACACCTCTGCTGCAGTCTGGGTGGCCATCACAACATCTAGAGTTCAATAACATCCGTCTGAGTTACTGGATCAGTTTTGGCTGCTTCTTAGACATCAGTATATAGAGTAGAAGTAAAGGAAACTCTTACAGAGTTTCTCTCTCTCTCTTTTTTTCTTTTTTCCTTGTAAAATTCAAAATTTATGTGCTGCTGGTTCTGAAAGTTGTAGTGGTAAATTATGCAGTGAAGGTAACTGGGCGAGGCTAAACTTCCTGAAATAATACAAAAAGCATGTGGCTTGTTCCAGGGCAACCTAAAGGTCTTTCACTCCATCAGGATTTGGTTTTCCCTTCTCTGTCCAATGTTTTGACATTTCCGTGGTGTCTCTCATGCTCCTGTTTCTCCAGTAGTTTATATTCCTGCACCACCTGACGTGCACATAGCAGGGTGGGTTACTGAGTGTATGAACTACATCTGTTTGTGCTTTAAAGTTCACAGACAAACACAGACAAGACTGAGGGAAGTCTCCTCGTGGTCAATGGTCTTATTTTTTATTAGAATAAATACTATAGTTTATCATAAGACTAATACTAAGCCATCTTCTTTTTCATTTCTTACTCTGATGGCCGGATTCTCCGTGTGTCTCTCAGCTGAAAATATCGGCTTTCCTGTTGTTGTTTAGCTTGAGTAAAATAAGCTCTTGAAATTTTAGGTGCCTACTTCATTTGTGCAACTATAATTCATTTCTTTTTTACTCACACAGCTCAGAAATAACTGGGACATCAAATTTCAGCCCCTTTCATATCTCTCTTTTATGAAAAGGGAATCCAAGTTCAAAAGCTTGGCTGGATATTTTTAGGGTCTGGGCACGTCAAGCTTTCCTGTTTGCACAGGAGTATTTAAATGGGTTTCTTTTGTTTTGTTTTGTCTCTTATCTCGAAGTAGGTTAGGACACAAATGTGCAAACAGTAACCGTTCACTGAGCCTTCCCCAGGGCTTTGGAGACTCTTCTTGAAATACACCAAAGTTATCAATATCTCGGTGTGCCAGCGTTGAACACCTCACCGGTGATCCATGGACACCATGGCCAGTCCAAACCTTCCCATCTCTCTGGGGGCCCCGACCAGTCCTCGGGTGCATTTTAGGAGCAATACTGGAGCCCAACCACAGGTGGCCAGGGGGATTTTAGATGCCCTGGAACACCCCAACCTCATTTCCAGCTGCTGTTCAGAAAGGTGTGAGCCCCTTTGTGTCCCACAGCACATGTGCCAGCTCTGATGATGGTATAGGATTTCTTTGGGATTTAAGATGATCCAACCCTGTACAGGCTTCTTGCATTTCACTGCCTGGGAGGCTGGGTGTTCCAGCCACTCTTCCTAGCAGATTCCTAGGGATGGTTGCCCAGTCTGGTTCATTCCCTAGGCCTAAAGAGCCACCAGGAGAAGCCCCTCATACCCTGACTCACTCCTTAGAGCTTCAGGGCCAGCAGTGCACCAACGACTGAAATTCCCTGAAGGATTTTCCCCCGTAAATATCCATTTCATCCTTCAATCTTATTGAAGAACATCAGCAAAAAGCTGCTTGGAGCCCCTTGTGCTCCCACTCCTCCGCATCCACGATGAGGTCAGGTCGGTCCAGCAGCCGCCGGCGAGGTGTGGCTTGGTCATGGTGAAGTCCTTGCAGAAGCCCTGCCTTAGGGACAGGCCTTGGGGACAGAGCAGCAGGATTCAGGGCTCTGGTGCCTCCATGGTTGTGGGATTCACCCCCCAGAGAAAGGGTCGTAGGCAGCTACGGGTGTGTGTAGCACAGATCAGCTCTCAGCCAGTCACTTGTCTTGCAGGGTGTATTCTTGTTTTTGTTCTGGCACCGATGCCTGAGGGGCCACCTAAAAAAACCAGAGACTAGCCAGGAATAAGGGAATAAAGGTGGGTATTTATTTAAAGGGCCCTCAAAGGTACACCCTGGGCAGGCCAGAGGCTACACCCAAGATGGACCCTGAGCCACGAGTTCTTCAAACTTTTATTAGGTCCATTTGCATATCAGGGTTAATTCTCCAATTAAACCTCAGTTAATGATGTAATTTTCCCAAGCTTGCCTCCCCCCTTCTAAGATGTTGGTTTACAGATTTTTGGGCCTAGGACAGCCTGGGTGTCCTTGGAGAGCAGGCTTGGAGAGGCTTTGTTATGTCTAGCGGGCATGAGAGAGCAGAAGTTTGCAGGCTACAAAACACTTCAGAGTTACACACTCGGCACTACAGGATCTGAAAAAATATGAAAGTTAAAACCTAAGGCATCAGCACCATTTCCCAGCTCCTGCTGCTGATACGGTGACCCAGCCCTGTGGACACCTTGTCTGAAAGGCACCACGTGTAGGAGCTCCTCCAGCCTTCCCTCTCCTGCACTGGGGTCCCACCTGGAAGCCTCCCTCTCACCTCAGTTGTGTTTCTGCGTCCCCAAGGCACCGTTCCAAAGAGCTGAGACGTGAGGCAAAACAAGAATGTTGTGACCTCGGATCTGATGGACTTTGTTAAATCTTGTGACCTGAAGCTTTCCAGCAGCAATTTATCAAATCTTGTCCCTGAACAAAAAAAATCTACTTGAAAGAGGTACCAAAAATGTGGAAGCTTTTTTTTTTTTTTTCCAATCCCTTATGCATTTCTATTCCAACTGCCTTTCACCAGTCCTTGAAGGAGCTTCTCAGCTCTCTTAGAAAGAATTTGGCTGCCTTCAAAAGGCCTGAGTAATCCACCTGCGCTCCAGCAGCATTCCTGGGGTTTGGATATAACATTCCTACCTTTGAATCAGTGCTCAGTGTCTCTCTCTTTGTAAAGCGGTGATGTCAGGAGCTCACCCTGGGGGAATCCAGCCGGAACATTCTCCACACGCTGTGCTCTGCTCCGGCAGCTGCTGCGGAGCTGAACCTTTTCCTGTTCACTCCCTTGTATCTTTCCTTGTCACTCTCACGCTCCAGATATTCTTAGAGCTCTTCCCTTTTAGCTTTCCAGATCAAAGTAATTGTGTAAATCATCTGGACTTTCTGTGGATTGGTGCTTCCTCCGGAAGGCTGCTTGGATTGCAAAACACGTGGCAGGCTCTTGTATCTTGTACCTTAACTTATTTCTTTTCTCCTGAGATTCCTGAGTCGGGACCAAGGCAGTGCTTGTATCGTGCTCCTGAATGCAGCCTTGGGCTGGCAGCTCCCACTGCTCCCCCTTCTCCCTTCCCTTTGTTTGTCAGGAGCTGCTGTCTCCTGGGGCATCCCACCCCTGTACAGAGTGCCCAAGGGACAGCCCTGGGAGCCCGGCCTGCAGATCCTCTCCACAATTATTTCATGCTCTTTCTCCTGATTTCAGTTCCTAAATCATCAAAATGAAAACTAATTGGAGGACAGGTCAATATGAGGAGCGGCTGAGGGGGCTGGGAAAGGGGCTCAACCTGGAGAAAAGGAGGCTCAGGAGGGACCTTGTGGCTCTGCACAACTCCCTGACAGGAGGGGGCAGCCGGGGGGGGTCGGGCTCTGCTCCCAGGGAACAGGGACAGGAGGAGAGGAAACAGCCTCAAGTTGCACCAGGAGATGTTCTGATTGAATATTAGGGAAAACTTTTCCAGCTGAAGGGTTATCAAACCCTGGCACCATCCCTGGAAGTGCTCAAAAAGCCTGTGGATGGGACACTTGGGGACATGGGTTAGTGGTGAACACAGCTGGTGGTGCTTGATACTGGTTGCGCTTGATAACCTTGGAAGTCTTCTCAAACCTTCATGATTCTGGGATTCTGTGATAATTAATTGATTGTTTGCAGGGGAATCTGCATTTTCTGAACAAACTGGCAAAAGTTTTTTTTCTCTCTGGCAGAGATTTTGTAGAAGAAAAGCTGGGCAGCAAATACGTGGCGGGGAGATCCCTGGATTTTGCAACGACCTTTGAGGAATCAGGGCCTGCAACCCCGATGTTTTTTATCCTGTCCCCAGGAGTGGACCCACTGAAGGATGTGGAGAAACATGGTAAATAAATCCTGTCTCTAGGCACACCACAGCACTGCTATTTATCTGCTGCATTATTATCTTAGCACGACTCGCCTGTTTTGTTTGGTTTTTGTTTTTTTTCCTCATCTCTTTGTAGATAATGAAAGAATATGTTAAAAATAGATAATTGTGAGCGGATGCGATGGGATTTTGGTTTGGGTTTATTGTTTTTCCTGAAGTTTTTTGGATTTTCATCTTAAGTTTAAATTAAATTCGTCTCTTTCCTGCACTGCCTGGATTCCCAGTGTGGTTCACACTGCAACGATCTCCGAGTTGGGTTTGTGCACAACCCGTAATTTACGTCAGAGATATCTCACATGCTGTCAGATGCTTGTTGCCAGGAAAGGTTGAACCAGAGGACCCTTGAGGTCCCTTCCAGCCTGCTATTCTGTGATTTTATGATAACTGAAAATAAGCAACAGCTCCCTGTAACAGATTGCTGCTTTATGGCGAAGTTTCCAGGTTTTCTTCCCATCCTTCCTGAGCTGATTTCCGTGTGGATGGTCAGCTGTGGAGCTGTCAGCTGGCTCCGAAGCCAAAGGGGCTTCTGTGAGATGCCTCCCTGGAGAAGGCACTGACGCCCTTGTGCACCAATGGCTGCAGCCACTGCTGTGCTCCAAAGCTGCCCTTGTGTAGAATTTGCTCTGGGCCTCGGCTCCACTGTGGAAAAATTCCCATTTTCAGTCTGAACTTCCCTCTGGAGCAGAGGATGCCTTTGGGGCTGGACAGTCCCAGGACTAAACATCGTCCAGGCTGTCACAGACCAGGGCAGGAGAACGATGACCTGTGGGTTCTTTTTCCTCTCCATGATGCACCTTCTGGGCCATCCCAAAGTAAAGTTCGAGTGATCCTTTACCCACGTTCCCAGGAGCAGCTGTCAGAGCTGTTAAACCTTGTGCAGCCTCAGCCACAGGCAGCTCATTGTGGGGAATTCCTGGGCTTAGCTTTGCATTTCAGGCTCTTTCTGCCCCCAAACCAGGTGCCATTACTGGGCATTGAGGGAACCTTCCCCCCAAGGAAGCTCCTGTCATGTCCCTGGCTTCCTTTTGGAGCCACGTCGGTGATCCTGTCTCTCACTGTTAGTTCCTTGTATGGGAAATGAAGCACTAAAATCAGCCTGTGAGTGGTTTAATTGGAATTGTAAAGATGAGCGTAGCTGAGCACCTGGGGTTAATCAGCCAGAAAAGTTACAGCAAGGAAAAGCGAAAAGAGAAGCAATGAAATAAAATCATTGCTACAGAGCGGCTGCACTGGCCTTCGAGCTGCCTCGCTGGGGCTGGGTTTGGCTCGTTATTGATATTTTCCCTGTCCTTCATTAGGTTTTATTTAAGTGCAGGATGATTCCTGTGAATGGCAGTCAGCTTCTTGCAGATGCTGCCCACTCGTGGGACCTTTCCTTGGTGTCGTGGGGAGGGCCCTGCAGCAAACAGTGGTGGGCTGGAAGAGCTTTGTGCCCTCCCTGAGTGCCCGTCCCCTCCCTTCTGCAGCCAGCAAGGAGGGAGCACGGTGGGCATTGCCAGGGCAGGCTCACTGATACCCCTGTGCAGTGAAAATAACAGCTGGTGTTGGTTTATTATTGACCACCTGGTTTGGGGTAGCGCCCTGCCTCTGTGATTTGCCCCATCCCCTCTCGAGACAGTGGGTCTTGAAGGCAGAGAAGATCAGCAGCTTTCAAAGTTGGCAGCAGTCAGAGATGGTGGGAAAGAGAACTGGAAACTAAAATGTGTGGGGAGCTGTATCCCAGGGGAAGCTGTGGTGAGGTTCAGCAGAGAGCTGGAGTTTGGAGGTTTGTTCTCCTCGTGGCCATCTGTTTCCAGTCTTGTCCCACGAGATGGTTCCTAAGCCTTGCAAGACAAATCTTTTCCTTGTTCCGCTCTCAAACTCGCCTGCTTTTAGCAGGAATCGGGAATTCAGGGTGCACCATCTGCAGGAGGGCAAACCTGCACGCAGAGAGAAGCGTGGGCAATAACCAGGGATCAGCGTGTGGGGATGAGCTCTGACTCCCTGGCTGAGCCCAGCCCATCCTGGGGGATGTGTGTGGGGATGAGCCCTGACTCCCTGGCTGAGCCCAGCCCATCCTGGGGGATGTGTGTGGGGATGAGCTCTGACTCCCTGGCTGAGCCCAGCCCATCCTGGGGGATGTTTGTGGGGCTGCTCCCTCCGGCAGCACAGACTGGGGTTTGTCCTCTGAGGAGCACAGAGCAAGGAGAGCTGGTTCTCCTGTGAGAGGCCCAGCAGCGGGTGTGCTCTGTCTGTGGGTGACAGATTCCAAACCCGGCCAGGAGATCTGCAGCCATGAGCACAGAAATGATCTGGGGTGCTCCAGGGGGAGCGGGGGAGGCCGAAGGATCATCACAGACCACAGGAAGGGACACTGAGGAGCTGCCATCCTTCCCCCAGAGCAGGGCAGTGACTGACAGGGGTTTGGGGTTCCCAGCCTGCAGGGCAGAGGTGGGGGGACACTGGGAGGTGTCCGGGTGGCTCCCAAACCATCCCTTCCCATGGGCTGTGCTGACTCTGCTGGGGCCTTCCCACAGGAAGGCAACTCCGATGATGCTCCATGAGAAATCTGGAGTGGTCACTGCTCTCCAGGCCTCAGACACCTTGCTTGAGGCCACAGGAAGCTCACACGGATTCCACTCCATCCCAAACCGAGCTGCTGCACCCAGCCTGCACTGCAGGGGCTTTTCCCCACCCAGCTGTGGGTGTTCAAAGCCTGGTTAATCAGCAGGAAAAGATTTTTTAATTTCTCATCACGGTAGAATGTGTTTTTACACGAGGTTGCAGGGGAATAATGTTCTTTAAACAAGAAGCACTGTGTGACAACGTACCTTTGTGTGGATGCTGCACTGTAATTAAAAGAGTTTGGGAGAAGCTGCTGCTGTTTGAGCACTTGGGCAAGGAGTGGGTGGGAGCCAAGAGAATGAGACAAGAGGACTGATATCAGGAGTGTGATTGCTCACGTGTGAGGTTTGGTGCGAGGGAATTCTTGCCTGGCGGTGCTGGGGCCCAGCCCTGGCTCCCTGCTGGGGTGCTGAACTCACTCCTTGTTTCCTCCTAGGGAAGAAACTGGGCTACACCTTCAACCACAGGAACCTCCACAACGTTTCCCTTGGACAAGGCCAAGAGGTGGTGGCTGAACAAGCTCTGGACCTGGCTGCAGAGGAGGGTCACTGGGTCATCCTTCAGGTACGGGGTCGTTGGCCAGTCCTGCCCCCCTCCCAGCTTGTGCCATGGTGACCCCTCCACGAGGACAGGCTGCCACGCCTGTCAGGGGACATGGGACACAGTGTCACCTGTGTGTCCAAGGCAGCCACCTCTCCCTGTGTGGAGGTCTCAGCAGACACTGAAGGTTAAATCAGAAGGAATCCCTCCCTGTGAGGGTGGGCAGGCCCTGGCACAGGGTGCCCGGAGAGCTGTGGCTGCCCCTGGATCCCTGGCAGTGCCCAAGGCCAGGCTGGACGGGGCTTGGAGCAGCCTGGGACAGTGGGAGGTGTCCCTGCCCATGGCCTGGGTGGCACTGGATGGGCTTTAAGGTCCCTTCCAACCCAAACCATTCCATGATTTTATGTTTCTGTGATTAAATGGGAAGAGCTGCAGAAATCAGATTTCTGTAAAAGAACCATGGTGGTGGTTGGGCTGGCTGGCTTTCCGGGTGTGACTGTGTCTGGTGGCCCAGAGCTCCGGTTCCCCCTGGGCTTAGAGAGGAGCTCGATCCAGCTGGGTTAGGGTCAGGGTGCTCTGCTGCATGGGATCAGGCTCTGCCAGTTTGGGTTTCTCCTCCTGGAGCCGTCTGTGGGGTGTGCACGAGCAGGAGCCTCGAGGGGAGGTTGTGCTACACCTCCCTGTGCCTTTATTTGCTCCGGCATGAATGGAGAGCTCTGTGCTGACAGCCCCTGGGCCCGTTCTCTCCCCAAACCTCCCCCTGCACCTCAGTGAGCACAGAGGGCTCCCTCAGGGAGGAAACTGCAGTGGGGCTGGCTCCTCTGTGCACCCCAAACCGGGGAGATGCTGCCAGCTCTCATCACAACCCCACAAAACGCCTCAGAGGCTGCTGGGGTGTGGAGGGAGCTCTGTCTCTGTCAAGTGCTCTCTGGAGCCACTCGTTTAGTGAGGGTTTGGGTTTGCTGAAGTGCGCTCGGTGATGTCAGCTCTCATCACAGGTTTTGGGAACCCCTCTGATTTCCTTGATGTGGATTATATAAACTTTTATTATCACTGAATTGTTTGCATAAAATTAGATTAAGGCAAAGCTCCGAGTCCCGATCTGAGCCCGCAGGCCTGGATATGAATTGAAATTAAATACCCTTGGTATTTCGATCTTAATTTTTGCCCCTTTTTTTTTTTTTTTGCAAACTCCCTCTGAGGTAAACAATGCAGAGCTTCTCTGGATCTTTTAATATACAGAGGGCTGCAATCCTGGCATCTGCCTTTGAGGTGGTGCAGAAGGAAAGATGCAGCTTTTTGAGCCGTTCAGTAATGCAGAGTGAAGAGTTATTTTCTCCAGTGCCTGTGTGCTGCTGTAAGGGATCTGTCAGCAGTGCCAGTCCCCATGTGCTGCTTCAGTGCTAACAGACAAGCACTGGGG
The DNA here is from genome assembly GCA_013397775.1 of Eulacestoma nigropectus. NCBI lineage: Eukaryota > Metazoa > Chordata > Aves > Passeriformes > Eulacestoma > Eulacestoma nigropectus. Next base: position 36,150 of record VZTE01000839.1, on the reverse strand, counting down.
GCCTGAAGGATTTTTATTACATCTGTTCCCATCTTCTCTGGTGGTCAGAGCAAGCAGTAAGAGGTCTCAGCAGACACTGAAAGTTAAAGCAGAATAAATCCCTCCCTGTGAGGGTGGGGAGCCTCTGGCACGGGGAGCCCCTGGCACAGGGTGCCCAGAGAAGCTGTGGCTGCCCCTGGATCCCTGGCAGTGCCCAAGGCCAGGCTGGACGGGGCTTGGAGCAGCCTGGGACAGTGGAAGGTGTCCCTGCCATGGCAGGGGTGGGATGGGATGAGCTTTAAGGTTTTAAGGTTTTAATGGTTTTTTTCCATGATTTTATGTTTCTGTGATTAAATGGGAAGAGCTGCAGAAATCAGATTTCTGTAAAAGAACCATGGTGGTGGTTGGGCTGGCTGGCTTTCCGGGTGTGACTGTGTCTGGTGGCCCAGAGCTCCGGTTCCCCCTGGGCTTAGAGAGGAGCTCGATCCAGCTGGGTTAGGGTCAGGGTGCTCTGCTGCATGGGGCAGGCTCAGCCGTCCCCCCGTGGCCCTGGGCACAGGATTGCAGGTGCCAGTGCTGGGTCAGGGTCAGTCAGACATCTGGGATTGCCTCTGGCATGGTCACAGAGCTGGTAACACTTCATGCATGCAAACATTCCAGTTCTGTGCCCTGCTTGGTTTGGGGTAAGGGGATGTGGGGGAGAGTGACTCCACACAGAGCTCAGAGCTCTCTCTGGTTTTGTTTCTAATCCCAGACTCCTGAGCAATCCAGCAGTGAGGGCCCCACGAGGAGCTGGGGTCTGCCTTGGTGTCACTTCGCTCTCGGGACAGAGCTGGGCGCGCCCAGCAGGGGTTTGGGGCCGGCTGCAGCAGTTCCAGCACTCGGAGGAGTGACAGCAAAGCAAAGGGACTTCATTGCCACCCAGCCTGGCCAGGCTGCCCAGCTCCAGAGCCTGTCTCTGCATCTCACTTTGTGTTCCCAGCTCCTCCCAGGGGCTGGAGCTTCGTGGAACAGGAGAAGGAGGGAGGGCAGCCTGAGGGGCTCAAGGTGTGTCCCCTGCACTGGCAGGCAGGAACCCCTGCTCTAACAGAACTCCTGTAGGGTCAGCAACTTCCACGGCAGGAAAGCACCCTCTGGACAAACTGGGGTTTAGAAGGTTGGACGAGGCACCTTCTGGAGGCTGAAAATCTGACCTTTGGCAAAATCAGTGCCCAAACTCATCCCAGTGGCAGTCAGCGAGGAGGGGTCCCACAAAGGGTTCTGCTGCCATCGCAGTCAGAGGGGGATCAGAGCAGTGTTTGCCTTAGGGTTTATCGGGCAGGATCTTTCCTGCAAGGTTTTGGTGACAAATACCTCACGAACAGTTCCAGGAGTGTTTGTACGAGCTCTGGAATGCCACAGATGACTCAATTTACAGAAGCGTCACAGGATTTGTGGATCATTGCATTCATAATCAAAGAGGACAGAGCAGATCTCAAGAGGCACTCGGGGTAATTTTTACCCGGTTTAATTAAACTCATTATTTGAAGGCTGCATCCCACCCACAGCACAGTTATACCCAGGCTTCCCATTTGGTTTTGAGCAGACAAAAAGCAACTGTTAGCTTTGCTTCTGTATTTTGCTGTCCCCTGACCAACAGCTCAGCTCCTGCAGAGCAGGGCTTCTCACACACACATTCTCCAGGGCAAACACTTGAGGGGATCATCTGGGTGGCTTTTACACATGTGGCTCATTACTGGTCCTTGGTTGGGACCAGACACAATGAAAGTCAAGTACTCGGAGCACTGAGGAGTTGGGGAATTGGGTTTGTGGGAGTTAAAGGGTATTGAGGCAGCTGGGAGGTTCTTACTGGATTACAGGAGCAGGATCACTGCTGTGCTGGGAAGGGCTGCTGTCCCAGGGCCAGTTCCTCTCAGTCCCGGTGCCTTCTGACACGGCAGGAGGCAAAATAAAGGCAGAAGCATCTGTGTCTGTCCTGGGAGCTTCAGAGTTTCTCAGTTCACTCTGAAAATGGAGATTTTCCTAATTGACTCATTTCATGAGAGAGAGCAGCAGGAAGCTGCCCAGCCCTTCATTTCCACAGGAAGACAATCCCCCTCGCCCTGGCAGAGCCTGGCCAGCAGCTCTGGGCTCCTTCAGCACCAGCCTTGCTCCTGTCTGGTGGCTTCAGCTTTGCTGAGCCCTGGTACAGGGTGGTGACAGATGAGGAGAGAGCGAAGCCCAGAGCTAAAATGATTTTCTGCAAATACAGACGGTCCAACTGCAAAACAGGAGCCCCTGAGGCAAAAGCGCAGCTCTTTAAAGGAGACTTTGTTACCTGAGGGCTGCAGGAACAGCCCAGCTCAAGGCCGGCAGCTGCTCTGTTCCCGGCCCTGAGGAGCTGAGCTGGGTCTTGGAGCTCCACAAAGCCCCATTTGATAGCGGGCTCAGCCTCTGGCTCTCCTCAGCAGCGGTTCATGGGTTTGGAGGGCTCTGAAGCAAGGGGCAGGTTCCATTGGGAAGCGCAGCCAGAGGTCGTTGTCAGCCCCTCACGGCTCTGGGGGGCAGGAACAGCTGGGCCCCACAGCTGGAGAGGCTCTGGTGAGGCTCTGTGCAGTTCAGCCTTGAGAAGGGGTGACCCGGGGATTCCATCACCCTGGAGGCTGGGGAGTGAAGGCCAGACTGCCCAGGGGTGTCTGGTGACAGGACCAGGGGCGATGGGCACAGCTTGAAACCCAGGAAATTCCGTTTAAACATAAATAACAACCTTTTTTCCCGTGTGATTTCCCAGACACTGGATGAAGTTGCCTGTAGAGTTCGTGGTGTTTTCATCCTTGGACACATCCAAGGGGCACCTGAGCGTGTTCCTGGGCCACGTGCACTGCCTGACCCTGCTTTGAGCAGAGGCTTGGGACTGGGGGATGCCCCAGGTGTCTCCAGCCTCAGTGACTCTGCGATCCCTGCTCTCCCATGCCGAGTTTCCCATGGATCTGGTTTCCCTGGTGCCCGCAGTCCCCTCAGTGCAGGCAGGAAGGAGCTTTGCACTAAGCTGTGAGTTAGCACAAGCTGTGTCTGCTCTGTTTCCCTCTCAGGAGCCTTTTGCTGATCCAGTGGCCACCACAGTCACCAAATGGGGTTTATGAGCTTAGCAGGAAGGACGCAGTGGAATTTGTTTGTATTTGTTCAGATTCATGTTTGAATGCACTGATGCAGGGAAGAGTTCAGGCGTTGGATATTCCCAATTTAATTGTAGTCCTCATCCATTAGCCAAAATGTCACTTCCCTCTCTTTGTGATCAAGTTAATTTAATTCTTCAGCATCTTTCCATTTTCCTACGTTGCTGCTTCACTGAGTCAGGTTCATGTATTAAATTGAATAACAGTGAGCTCCTGGAGCAAAACTGTGTGAGATTCATCACTGTATCATAAATCACAGAATCCCGGGATGGCTGGGGTTGGAAGGACCTCTGGGGATCCTCTGCTCCAACCCCTCTGCTCCAGCAGGGTCACCTGGAGCACGGGGTCCCATCCAGGTGGGTTTGAGTATCCCCAGGGAAGGAGCCCCCACAGCCTCTCTGGGCAGCTGTCCTGGGGCTCTGGCACCCCCACAGAGGAGAAGTTTCTCCTCCTGCTCAGGCAGAGCCTCCTGGGTGCCACTCTGTGCCCGTTGTCCCTGTCCCGTCCCTGGGCACCGCTGGGATCGCACCGCTGGGATCCGGCCGGCCTGGGGTGTTTGGACACAGGGATGAGGTCCCCTCTGGGTTGTCTCTTCTCCAGGGGAGCAGCCCCAGCTCCCTCAGCCCTTCCTCAGTCCCCTCATCATCCTCGTGGCCCTCACTGGACCCTCTGCAGTGGTTCCCTGTCCTTGCTGAGCTGGGGAGCCCAGGGCTGGACACAGCTCCAGGGCTGGGCAGAGGGGCAGGGTCACTCCCTGCCCTGCTGGCAACGCTCTTCCTCCTGCCCCCAGATCCCACTGTCCCCTGGCCCCAGGACACTCTGCTGGCTCAGGGACAGCTCGGTGTCCCCTTGGACCCCATGTCCTGCCCGTGACAAGGGGTTGGAATTGGATGATCTTTCGGGTCCCTTCCAACCCAAACCATTCCACGATTCTGTGATGTTGACACCACGTCCCAGGCCAGGCTGGTTACACCTCATCCCCACCCCATGACCTGGGAACAGCAGAGCCCTTCCCTGCCCCTCGGGGTCCCCCAGCACCACGCAGAGAGCACGGGCAGTGCTGGGCTGGCACAGGGGTGGAACAGCAGGGAATGTTTTCCCAGAGATCTCACAGGAGAGTGAGACTCTCTAATAACAACCAGCTCTGCTCGTTGCAGGAGGTGATTTGTGACGAGGCCTGAAGGACAGGGGCACTTTCAGAAAGGGGCAGGGTCCCCAGTCACTGCCAGCACCGGGAGGGGAGCGAGGGCTGCTTTGTGTACATGCGGTGCTATTTCTGATGGTTACCACGGCAACGCCCGTGATTTATGTTCCGCCTGGTGAAGTGCAAGCACAGAGGGGCTCGGGAGTGAGCTCCCAAGGAAAAGCCTCTGGTGCTCCCATGTTCCTGCACGTGCACCCCAGCCCAGCCCTTCTCACACCCCCTCAGCCTGCAGCAGCAGCTCTGAGTGCAGGGGATGGTCAGTGGGGATGGTCAGTGTGCAGGGGATAGTGCAGATGGTCAGTGGACGGTGAGTGTGGCTGTTCAGTGGACGGTCAGTGTGGATGTCAGTGCAGATGGTCAGTGTGGCTGGTCAGTGGACGGTCAGTGGATGGTCAGTGTGGACGGTCAGTGTGGCTGGTCAGTGGCCGGTCAGTGCGGACAGTCAGGGTGCCTCAGGCGGCCGTGTTGGCTCGTTGTTGATGACTGGCACCTCTCTCCGTCACTGTGTCCAGCTGTGCTCTCCCAGCTGCGCTGTGTCCAGCTGTGCTCTCCCAGCTGTGCTGTCCCCACTGTGCTCTCCCCAGCTGTGCTCTC
>VZTE01000839.1:9131-30635 GCA_013397775.1 Eulacestoma nigropectus | reverse complement strand
CCAGCTGTGCTCTCCCCAGCTGTGCTCTCAGGTTTTGTTACCTGCCTGCCGAGGATCGATTTGCAAAGGTTCCCTCCCAGCTGTGAGCCCCTCCCACAGCATCTCTGTCTGGCCTGGGCGGAAATATTCACCTGAATGATGAATTCTTAGTACCAGCCCATGTTTTGCTGCTTTTTTTCCTCCTTTTCATCCCTTCTACCACAAAAGGACAGGATGTAAATGCACTCAATTATCACTGGGCTGGAAATATTCCCTAAGTTGGCTGTTAGCAGGCAGTGATACCCACAAATAATGATCACTGCTGTCATGTCAACACAAGCAAAAGCAATTATTTTTGAGCCATCTAACACCACAAAAGCAGATGTGGGAAGAAACTACCAATTAGAGATGAAAACACTTAAGGTCAGGTATGCAGACTATGATTAAACTGATACTTAATGCACGTTTTTCCTTTTGATATTTTGCTGAGCTCTTCCCCTGTTTTATTAAATCTCTGTGGTGTTGGAACCACTTTGGTTGCAGCTTTCAGCCCTGATGGTTTGACTTGTGTTTGTAGAGTGAGTTGGTTGTCTGGACCCTGGGGATGATCTCGTCTCCTGAAATCCTGAAACCCTGAAACCCTCAAATCCTGGGTGCATCAGGCCAGCACTGGGGCAGCAGCACTCAGGTGTAACTGCATTTTGTCTACTGCTCCTCACCCAGTCGTTATTTGTGAGAAAACAGCCCCAGAACAGCCCTTTGCCCAGGCATCTCCTCTCATCTCCCCCCCCCCCCAAATTCCATTTCATCCATGCAACCCTAAATCATTTCAGGGACGGGGACTGAATTTCTGCAGTTCTCAAGAACAAATATTGGTCCCAGCCACATCAGTCAGGTTTGGGGCAACAGAACTGGAGGCAGCGAAGTGTCCGTGGCTTCCCCAAACCACAATTCTCCTGACTCGCACCCCTTGGTCCATCTCTGAGTGCTGACCCATCCCTCCAGCAGGTTGGAATAAGAGTGACAGCAGCCACCACTCTGTCCCAGCCTAAAGGACCTCAGCTTTTCCTTTCCGCAATGTTCATCCTCTTCTCCAGTCCCAGCTGGGATCTCTCCATACGCAGCTCACCTGAAACCTCACCAGAGGCACCCGAGCCCCCCACCAGAAAAGCCAGAAGGGGTTTCTGTGTTCCCATGAGGGAGCTCCTGGGATGTCCCTCCCTGGCACCAGTCCCTGGACAGCCCGAGGCGCTGCCAGCCCAGCTCCTGCCTGACACAGGCACATCCACAGCCTCAGGGAAGGGCATACAAATGCTGCAGGGACGTCGGTACAGGGCAGTAATGGAATCACCATCCCTGGAAGTGTTCAAAACCCGTGTGAATGTGGCACTTGGGCGCGTGGGTTGATGCTGGGGGTGCTGGGCTGGATTTGGTGGTTTTGAAGGTTTTTTCCCAGCATTAACAATTCTGTGTTTCTCTCTGTGACTTCCAGCTCGGCTCCACTCTGTGATTCTCTCAACTCCCCAAGCACCCTGAAGCAGTAAATTGGCAGTTTAGTTCTGTGTCGTATGAAAATGCACTTCCACTTTTCTGTCAAAGCTTGCAGCCTGCTCTGTTCGCCCCTCACTCCCTCCCTCCACCCCGGCCTCTGCTCCCTCCAAATGGGCGAGCCCTCATTGATGGAGTGTCTCCTTTTGTGGGAGTTAAATCCTCTTGGATTTAAGAGGAGTGGGAGCTGGGTGCTGTTTACAAGATGAAGGCCCACCGTGGATTTATGGAGTGGCAAAACAATGCCTGCAGCTTTATTCTCTGTTCCTTTGCTGCCATGTGATTGCTCTTGCATTGTTAAGCATTGAGCTGTTATTTGCAGGAAATAACTGTGAGGACTCTGAGATCTCTTCCCTGAGTGATAATAGTTAATTTTGAACCCATCAGTGTGTGTGTCTGTAGCTGGGGTTGTTTTCCTGAGTGCATTACTTTGCATCTATCACCACTGAATTCCTTCTGCAGTGTCATTGCCAGTCACTTAGAATGATGGCATCCTCCTGCAGTTCCTCACCACCAGCCTTTATTTTCAGGGCTTGAAATGACTTTGTCTCTTGAGTAATTTTGTCAGCTCACCAATCATTTGCTCTTTCAGATGGTTTTTGATCTGGTGAGAAGTCAAAGCTCCATCAGTAGTTTCCTTACCCCTGTTACCCCTGTTTTAACTGGTTGGCAGCCTGTGAGACCTTTCCTTTTGCCTGCAGCAATACTGGTTTTGGGAGGAAAAACAGCTGGTATTGATGAAAACCCACGCCTGGGGATACACTGACCCCGCAGAGATAATTCCTGCTCCATGCCGGTGTGGGGGGTGCCTGGGGAAATCCCCTCTCCAGCCCCCCAAAAAGGAGTTCATGGGGATGAGCTGCTGTGTTTAACCCCAGATGGAAACTGAGCCCCACGTGCTGCTCCCTCACCACCCAGGGGTGGGAGGGGGGAGAATGTGGGGTTAAAAGTGGGAAAACTCATGGGTTGAGATCCAGACAGTTCAATAGGGAAAGCCAAAGCCGCCCAGGCAAGGAAGCAAAGCAAGGAATTCATTCCCCATTCCCCCGGGCGGGCAGGGGCTCAGCCACCCGCAGCCAGCCGGGCTCTGTCACACCCGCGGTGACGGGGGAAGGCAAACACCATCCCTCCCGACATTCCTGCCTTCCTCCTTGCCCTGCTCTGTGCTGAGCAGGATTCTGTATGGCTGGGACATCCCTGGGGACAGCTGCGACAGCTCCTTGTCCCCCCAGCCTGGTGCCTTGGCCGTGCCCACCCTGCTCGGCAGGGACTGACCCCTCCCAGTGACCAGCCCTGCTCCAGCACAGATCAAACCCAGCCTGGGGCAGCTCCTGGGGGCAACAACAGCAACCCCACCCCAGCCCCAACACACACACACCAGCTCACACTGTGATAGCCTCAGTTTAGCTCTCTAAAATGGCTTGGAACTTTGAGATTCCTGGTTTTTCCTGACTCCTGCTGCTGGGGAGTGACTCCTGTCCTGCTGGAGCCCCTGCCAGGCTGGCTGCTGCCTCCTGAGCTGTGCAGCAGACCTTCCACATCTGGGGTCCTTTTGGGGTGAGACCATCTGCTCCTAGAGACCTTTCATTGTTTATTACCTCATCGACTTCTCTGAACAACTCTTTGGCTGCCGCTTCAGTTTAGAAGCCTTGCCAACAATTACGAGATTGAAGCATTTGTTATCTGAGGAGAAGCTGGGGTTGTTTAACCTCCAAAAGCTGGGGTTTGGCTCAGAGGGGCTTATTGGTGTGTTTAAATCCCTCGAGGCAGGGGAAGTGCAGAAGAGGGAGTCAAACCCTTCACAGTGGTGCCGAGTGGAAGAGCGAGAAGCAAAGGGCTAAAATTGAGATACAAACTTCCCTTGAACATTCCTTTCCTTTCGTTTCACTATATTATGCTATTTTTTAATTTAATTTTTTTTTTAATTGTGGGTGTGGTTGAACATTGGCACACATTGCCCAGACAGGTTGTGGAGATCCAGCCTTGGAGACATCCAAAAACCCCAACTGGACACCGTTAACAACCTGCTCCAGCTGGCCCTGCTCGGAGCAGGAGGGTGGGAGGGATGATCTCCAGGGACCTCTCCAGCCTCAGGCTTTCAGTGATTCCACCAGGCTGTGACTGTGAGAGCCTCCCCAGGCTCTGCAGGGAATATTCCTGCAAATATGGGCTGCTTTGGGCTGGGCTGGCCTTCCATGGGTGCTCCCTGCAGGCCTTGATCACCCTGTAGTTTTATAGACTCTCTGGCGGGTTCCCGGTTTCTGGAAAAGGCTTTATTGTTAGCTTTTATGGTTTTCAAAAAATTGCTTCTTGTAGTACTTTTTGACCTTACCATGACTGGATTTTGTGCTCTTTTCTGTTTTTCTCATTTGGACAAAATTTCCACTTCGTGAAGAATGTAATTTTACTCCTAATAATCTCCATTACTCTGCTATTTAACCATGAGAGCTCCTTCCTGGCCCCGTATTTAGGTGATATATATTTATTCTCAGCCTCTAATATGGTTCCTTTATGTAATTTCTTTGCCACTTCCAAGCAGTTTATCTTTCTGGCGGCTGCTTTTAATTTAGGTTTAGCAAGTTCCTTGTCCTTTCATTGGGTGGGATAAATCACCATCCCAAGTGCCTGTGAACACAGCCAGCTTGGATTGCACACCTGCCTTTAAAACAAGGGTAGTTCAGCCCACAAAGCCCATTCCTAATATAACAAAAAGCTGTTTTCTTGCCTGGAAACTGTAACGCTGTATAGGACTCCAGGGGAAAAACTGAGGCTTGACTTCATCCATTTCACCATCTCCCCACGATTCTGCTTAATCTTCTGAGAGATGTGCCCACTTGGGTGCATGAATAAATAAATCCTTCTGTTTTGAAGGACTTTGTGAAATCACCTGCTTGACTTCTTTGCTATTGAGGGTCCTCGCTGTAATTCTGATAAAAATGAACAAATGTTTTCATTTGAGCACGATGGGGCTGGGGAGGAATAACATAACAGCTCTGCTCCCCAGGAATAACAGCTCTGCTCCCCAGGAATAACAACTTTATTCCCCAGGAATAACAGCTCTGCTCCCCAGGAATAACATCAGCTGGCATTGCTGAAATGAGGAGAATTCCAGCACTGAGAGCCCAACCAGCCCAGCTGTGACTTGCTGCTCTGCTGCTGATTTATATTGATCATTCTGAATTTCAAAATGTTCTTGATGCACGTGGATCTTTGGGGCTGGGAGCTGCACACAGGCACTCCTGGGACAAGTCCCAAATTCCAGAGCGCATCCATCGGTGGGATGGGTTTGGTGCCTGCTCAGCCCATGGGGGTGTAACGGGGGGACTGACCAAGCCTTGTCCCCTTTTCCCCTACCAGAACATCCACCTGGTGGCCAAGTGGCTGAGCTCTCTGGAGAAGAAGCTGGAGCAGCACAGCGAGGGCAGCCACCGGGATTTCCGCGTCTTCATCAGCGCGGAGCCGGCGCCGTGCCCGGAGAGCCACGTCATTCCCCAGGGCATCCTGGAAAACTCCATCAAAATCACCAGCGAGGCCCCCACCGGGATGCACGCCAACCTGCACAAGGCCCTGGACAACTTCAGCCAGGTAGGAGCACGGTGGGGCCTGTGACAGCTCTGCTGGAGCTGCTGGAGCCCCTGTGGAGCATGATGGACGTTGCCTCCCCAGTCCTCTTGCATCACAGAGCCCCTGGATCCAACACCCCCCTCTGCTCTTCCCCACAAGCCGGGCACAGATCTCTTCCAAGCACTGGTTTTCCCAAGAGAAGGTTCAGGTGGTGCTGAGAAGCCTCTTTCCTGCAGCAGGGAGTGGCACACCAGGCTTCTGTCCAGTTTAATCATTTGCTCGCCAGTGTGTGATCACAGAATCACAGAATCACAGAATCACAGAGAATCACAGAATCACAGAATGAACCAGGTTGGAAAAGACCTTTGAGATCATCAAGTCCAACCTGTGACCCAACACCTCCTCATCAACCAAACCACGGCACTGAGTGCCAGCCCAGGCTTTGTTAAACACCTCCAGGGACGGTGACTCCCCGCCTCAGAAAGGCTCCTTCAGTACAGAATCAAACGTCTGACTGCAGCACTGGGAGACTTCGTCACGTTTCAGTTGATTTCTCTTTCTGGGTCCCTCATTTTTGGCCTGGTGAGTGACACATGACATCCAGCACCCACAGCCGTGGGAGGCGAGCAGGTTAAACCTCACTTTTCTGCCTGCTGTTTACCCAGGGTTGGAGGTTCAGAACTGCTGATCCCCTTACATCCCTCATCCCCCTCCGGAGCGGCGCAGGGAGATCGGTGGTGTGTGCCCAAAGGCCATTCAGCTCAAGACCTTGCTGACATCAGGAGTGTTGCAAATCAGAGCTGGAAGCTGCCTGCAGGCAGCAGCTGCTTTGCCAGGATCTAAATTAGGCCCTGTGAGAGTGGCTGGCCCACAAAAGCAGCCCGTGGCAGGGTGCTCGTTGTGTTTATTGCTCACAAACCCTCCTGTCACAGCAGGCACTGACCCCTGTCCCTCCTGGGCAGGGGACCAGCCCCGTGCATGGAAGTGATGGAAATGTTCCCGGTGCCACGGAGGGTGTGGATCAGTGCCAGAGGCGCTGCAAGGCTGTGCTTGAACGAGCTCCGCTCTGTGGCCCTGCTCACACCGTGGGACAGGAGCAGGGCAGGATCCCATCCCTGCAGGACTCCCTGGGAGCAGCCCATGGGCCCCAGGGCAGGATGGAGCCGGGGGTCTCACCAGGACCCCATTTGCCTCGTGACACGAGGGCTGAGGGCTGAGCACTCGTGTTGCCGATGATTCCTGCCCTAGGGACACCGAGTGCCACGTCCTGCCACCCTGACCCTCACTCACACACCTTGGCACACCCAGCTCTCTCAGCAGGACCCCATCAGAAGGGTCTGAGATGCTCTCAGCCCTCCAACTGCCCTTTGGGATCACTGCTGCTGACATTATTCCAGCCTCTCCATTCAGCCCGTGGCTGTGCTGGGAACACACCCGGCAGATCTTGCAGGGTTGTTTCCTCTCGTGAGGAATCTCTGCTTTGCTTTTGGGAAGCCCCAGCTGCAGTGCTGAGTCCCACTGTGGGGCCCCAAACGCAGCTGGAACGAGTCCAGAGGAGGCCACTGAGTTGATCACAGGGCTGGGGCACCTCTGCTGAGGAGAGAGGTAGAGAGAGCTGGAGTTGTTCAGCCTGGAGGAGAGAAGACTCCAGGGAGACCTTCCAGTACCTAAAGGGGCTCCAAGAGAGCTGGAGAGGGGCTTTGGACAAGGGATGGAGGGACAGGACAAGGGGAATGGTTTCAAATTGAAGGAGGGTAGATCTACATTGGATATTGGGAAGAAATTCCTCCCTGTGAGGGTGGGGAGGCCCTGGCACAGGGTGCCCAGAGAAGCTGTGGCTGCCCCTGGATCCCTGGCAGTGCCCAAGGCCAGGTTGGACGGGGCTGGGAGCAACCTGGGACAGTGGGAGGTGTCCCTGCCTGGCAGGGGTGGCACTGGATGGGCTTTCAGGTCCCTTCTGACCCAACCCATTCAGTGATTGTCTCCATAAAGCCTCTTGTTATTTGGGATGAGGCAAGAGCAGCCCCAAACAACCGTGGACCCCAGGCCCTGGGTCATGGGGCAGGGGAATGGGGCAGCTCACAGCTGGTTTCGCGCTCAGATATTGGCGTGGAGAGAATCCCAAGAGCAGGAGGGAACGTTGCTGAGCAGGTGTGGGGGGAGGCACCACTCAAGGATTAATGCCAGTGGCCAGGGGAGATTATTCCATTTTTATCTACTGTCATTCATCATCTTGAACTCCACAAAATGTCCCGGAGAACAAGGGAGGGGAGAAGCTTCACCCCAAGTAACATTTTCATCCTGCCTCTGCTCATTTCAATCAATAGTAATTAGCATTTTCTAAATCGCTGGAGGATTATAAAACATCTCTTACCACAAATCCTGGAGCGAGTGGGTGGGGTCCCTTTTACACCTCATTTCCCTGCTTTGTACAGAAGAGATGTTCAAATTTAGCTTTCAGCCAAAGGCCCTTTATTCTATGCAGGGGATATTGTTCTGCTTTGTAGCTGAAGAAAAATTCACAACCAAAGAGAGGCCAAGGGAGAGTGAACTGGGTTGTTCTGGGGATGTTTGCTAAAATGATAAAGGTGTTCTGCACGCATTTGAAGCAGTTCCTCATCACAATGCTGGTGATAAAGGGAGCTTAGAGTGCTGCCTAATCAAGGGGGAAACAGATTTTGGGATATTTTTGGTTGTCACATGCACTTGGTCAATGTCTTGCACCCTTTAGAGTAATGGATTCCCCCTTTTCTGCACAGACCCTGAGCTCTGTCGTGCTCTCAGAGGATTAGAGGTCTCACGGGGCATTTTTTTAAGATAAAGGTTGGACTGGGCTTGGAGCACCCTGGGATAGTGGAAGGTGTCCCTGGCCATGGCAGGGCTTGGAAAAACACGGACTTTGAGGTCCCTTCCAACAGAGAATCCTGTGATTCTGTGGCTCCCTCCCCATCTTTCTGGTGAGGGATGTTGAGCACACACAGGCGATGGGGCGTTGAGTGGGTGTACGTGTCCTTCCTTCCCCGTGCGCATTCCTGTGCAAAGCCACTCGGAGCTGGGAACTGTAAACGTGAACTCAGAAAATATTTGTGGGAATTTGCCAATGAATTTGCCACGCAAAGCCACTGACTTTGCAAATTAGCACGTGTGTGTGAGGTGCAAAAATGGACTGGAGGACAATTTGATGGGCCTCCTCTCCTAGGGAACAAGGGACGATGACAACAAGTGTCGGCAGGGGAGGTTCAGGTTGGATATTAGGAAAAATTTCTTAACTGGAAGGGTGGTTAAGCACTGGAACAGGCTGCCCAGGGAAGTGGTGGAGACACATCCCTGGAACTGGCCAAAAAAAAATGGTTCACAATTAAATGGGCATTGGGGAATCCGGTCCAAGGTTGAACTTGATGATTTGGGGGTCTTTCCCAGCCTTGGCCTCTGTGATTCTGTGACTGACCCCTGTCCAAGCCCGGTGTGTTTGGGTTCCCTGGGAGCTGGTGGGGCTGAGGGCAGGTGTCCTGTGTTGCAGGACACCCTGGAGATGTGCAGCCAGGAGAAGGAGTTCAGGAGCATCCTCTTCGCCCTCTGCTATTTCCACGCGGTGGTGGCGGAAAGGCGCAAGTTCGGCCCCCAGGGCTGGAACCGTTCGTACCCTTTCAGCACCGGGGACCTCACCATCTCCGTCAACGTGCTCCACAACTACCTGGAGGCCAGCTCAAAGGTGAGGGCACCACAGGGGGGCTGTCTGGTGGCTTTGAACTGCCTGATGCCTTAGGTTCCAGTTCTTTATATTTTTAAATCCTGCACTGCCCAGTGTGGGACTCTGGAGTTCCTTGGAGCCTGTTGGCTGCTGCTCTCTTGTGCCACACAGACACAACAAAGCCTCTCCCAGCTCCTTGTTCAAGGACACTCAGGCTGTCCCAGGCCCAAAAGGTGTAAACCAGGGCCTCTGGAGAGGGGGAGAAATGGAAGAAATTCCATCATTAGCTCAAGTTTGAATTGGCCAATTGATGCTGATCTGCAAATGAACCAAACCTATCAAAGTGTGAAGAACTCGGGACTCGGGGCCCATCTTGGGGTCCAGCTTGGATGTGGCCTTTGGCTCCCCAGGGTGCACCTTTGAAGGCCTTTCAGATAAATATCCACCTTTATTCCCTCACTCCTGTCTGGGCTCTGTTTCTAGGTAGCCCCTCACGGCATCAGCCAGGGGTGGCCTGGCTCGTGCTGAAGCTCATGGGAAGTGTCCTGAAATGCCATTTCCTCAGTGCCTTTGGGTTTAGAACTTCACAGTTCAGGGTGCCTTTGGGAGGAGAAGGGAGGCCTCAGTGCCACTCACTGAAGTGGGAAAAACTGCTCTGTGGTGTGATCCGGCTTTCCTGGGGCAGGGTTTAACTCCTGCCTGATGCTTGCTTGCTGAGAGAGGAGAAGCAGTGAGGTGGGAGCCCTGAGGGTGCAGGGCAGTGCCTGGGCTCAGCCCTCCCTGCTCCACACCCAGGTCCCGTACGAGGACCTGCGCTACCTCGTGGGTGAGATCATGTACGGAGGTCACATCACAGACGACTGGGACAGGCGGCTCTGCAAAACCTACCTGGAAGAGTTTATTAAGCCAGAAATGCTGGAGGGAGAGCTCTGCCTCGCTCCTGGATTTCCCCTCCCAGGGAACATGGACTACAATGGCTACCACCAGGTAAGCCCTTTGTTTGCTGCCATTATTCATGCATGGAAATGGGATGTCTTCCATAACTGCCCCATAATCTGCCTCAGGAGGCAGGAACAGGGCTGCAGCGCTCCTGCACTCCTCCTCTCATCTCCCCTTACCTTCTGCTCCTGTGGGTGCTTCAGCATTCCCCTGCATGAACCAAGTCTAATGGTAATTTGCTGCTTCATCATGGGCTCATTCTGTTCAGGCATGAATGGAACAACTGTATTGGTGCTCGAGACTTAAGCGGGGCTCCGGGAAAATTGCATCCACACACTGTTTGCTAAAATGGCCCTTTCAAGCTCCTTTTATCATCAGTTTTGATGAGAATCACTGAAGGGTCTTGTTGATCTACTTACTGATCTCAGCTGCTCTTTGTACACAAATGCGGTAGCAGAGAGAGGCGCATTAGGCTGGTTTTGTTCATAAAACTTAACTACTGGAAGCTCAATTCCCACAAGAGATTTCAGGATGCTGATGCCGAAATGCGCAGCAGATAATTGCTAGAGAAGGTCCAGCCTGAGACACGGCGCCAAGCCAAACTCCAGCAATTACAGAATTTTCCCAGCAGGAGTAGAAGCAGTTTCTGTAAACATTTGTGCTCTCCTCCCTCCATCACTTCCCCGGTGTTTCAGCCACAGGCAGAGCTGGCTCAGCCCGGGCTGACCTATTTGGGGGGACGACTCCAGCACTGGAGCTCTGCGGGCGAAGCGCCCCGGGCCATCCCTGACCTGCTCCTGACTCTCTCTGTGCAGTACATAGACGATGCCCTGCCTCCAGAGTCTCCCCACCTGTATGGCCTCCACCCCAACGCCGAGATCGGGTTCCTCTCGCAGCGCTCGGAGCAGCTCCTGCGCACGGTGCTGGAGCTGCAGCCCCGGGACGGCAGCGCCGGAGAAGGAGCAGTGGGGACCCGGGAGGAGACGGTGAGAGTGCTCAGGGGGAGCTGCTGGGTTTTGGTGCCTGTCTCATCCATCAGCCCTGTCGAGCTCAGGCTTGTCCGTGGCTCTGTGTTCTGCCTCTGCCTGCCTAAAGCCTGGTTTTATGCCTGGTGGGTGTAACTGAGCATCGGCTGTAACAGGACAGTGCCTCTTAATTACCCCTTGCACTGCGGAGCCTTCATTATCATCCTCTGAAGGCGTTGCAAATAAACCTTCCCTGAGCAGCAGCCCCTGTGACTGGCATAGCAATGGGCCCCTGAGCACACTGCCTGCCACCCACAGCGTGCCACCCAGAGCTCAGCCCTCCTCTTGCTGCTGCCACCACCTCCCACCAGCTCCCAAGGGCCTTGTAATTCCTTATTTCCAGCTGAACTCCTTTGCTGTGCCTGTGTCCTGGGCTGATCTCAGCCCTCCCTGTGGAAACTCACAGCTCATTAAAACACGGCCCAAACATCCCTGACAGGATCTGGAATCAGCCAACACACGCTCAGGTTTTCACTCCTGCAGTCTTAAGGTGCCAGCTGTGTGTTTGAAGCTTTGCAAATTAATGAGTGGCTGATAGACAGCTCATATGAAGCTGTGGTTCCACACGAACTTCCTTTGGCTTGGTGTGAAGCTGGGGAACTGACTGCCTTCCCCTAAGGGGCTCCTAGAAGTGCCCAGCATGGTCAATTTTCAGTTTACACTGGAATTTGAGGTGAGGAGAATAATCCAGAGGTAGCAAAGTCGAATAAGATGCTCAGAGACAGCAAATGTGAGGGCCTCTTCTCCCCTCCCACTCCTTTTGTTATTGAAACACAAATAAACTCCTCAGCCAGAGAAGCAGAATGACCAGTGAGTGCCCCAGCAGTGGTGTCACAGGTCATGGCCACCCTGGTGACAGTCAAGAAGACTCTCACGGGAGCACAGAAATCCTCATGGCTCTGCCTGGGAATAAAATCTGCCTGAGAGCAAGCAGGCTGAGACCCCAGTGCCCTGTGTCATGCCTGGGGACACGTTCCCACAGCTCATTTTCTTCCTGGGGTGATTTCTGCCATTGTCCAAGCTGTCCCTTCCACTTGATCCCTGGATGGGAGCGAGCAAAGCCTTGTCTCAACTCCTCCACTGAAGGATACCCAGCCCCTGGTTTGGCTGAGGTGATTTTAGGGAGCTTCCAGGGAAAATGTGAGCCTGTCATTTTCCCGAGGCTCTGACAAGTCCAGTTACTCCCACAGATTTCTGAGGCCACTTTACAGCAAACGAGCTGCAATTGCTGGGAAGGAATCAGAGCCAAGGGGACTTGCAGGGGAATTTCAAATCAGCAGATATTTCTGTGCTGCCCCCGAGGTGCAGCTGAGGAGCTTTTCCAGCTTTGGCCACCTGTGTGGCAGCAGGAACAGCCCACACATCCTCACTGACGGGAGCAGCGGGTTGGGAAGGGCAGAGACGGGAGGAAATCGGAGTACAGGGTCCAGAATACGAATATTGGTGGCCCTGGCTGTAAAACAACCCTGCCCTGGCTGGCAGCTGGCACTGGCCCTGCATGCCAGGTTTGGCACTTTGGATCATAGAATTTTAATTGTATTATGTGCTCCCAAAAAGTGCCCAGGAAGCAGAAGTTTTGCTCAGGTTCCAGCTCAGAAGTAAAGCACAGCTTTGAGCGAGACACTTCCACAGCAAGCTGCCCACGTAAACCCGGGAGATGCAGCTGATCCCATGGACAGGAGGGGTTCGTGCCTCATTGTCAGGAAGGGGTCCTGTCTATTTTATTTAATTTTTTAGACACCACAAAGATCCTGTTGCACTGGAGCTTTCCCTGTTGAGTGCTTAGAGTCCCGAAGAAGCTGCGATGGTGACCAGAAAATAATTTTGTTTCGTTACGCTTTTCTTCCACGGTTCCATTAGTCCAGAATGCCAAATTCAGCTTAAAATTCAATTTTATGTAATCACATCTCTCCATCAATACACCAGAGAAAACCAGCTCATAAGCTGCGTTGTCCTGAGGCTCAGCTGAGGCTCCAGCCCCATCCATCTCCTTGTGAGTGTGACCTCAGGAGAAATAAGAGAGCCAAGAAGAGGGGAGGCTGCCACATGTCGCGGGGACATTTTTAAACCATCATTTTGAAAGCTGCTCATCTGACATTAACTTCTGCCAGCATTTGGATTTTAATAGGATGGGGCAAGCTCTTTGAAAGGTGCCCACGGCTGTCAGGGATGGTTTTGGAGACACTGACGGGCAGAGGGAGTTCTCACAGCTCAGGCAGCTGTGAGCCCAGGGGTGGCTCACCAGCACCCCCCTCTCTCCTCCCTTTGGCACAGGTGCAAGCCCTTCTGGAAGAGATGCTGGAGAAGCTCACGGATGAGTTCAACATGGCAGAGCTGATGGCAAAGGTGGAGGAGAGGACGCCCTACGCCGTGGTTGCCCTCCAGGAGTGTGAGCGCATGAACGCCCTCACTGCCGAAATCAGGCGCTCGCTCGCGGAGCTGGAGCTGGGGCTGAAGGTAGGAGGGCTGGAAAATCCTGCAGAGCGCTGCTCAGGGAATAAAAGGGGTCACAGGGAAGGATTTGCTGCTGGCTGCAAAGCCAGCCGGGCTCCACAGGGCTCGCAGATGGATTTGCAGTGGCACGGTGTCCGCGGGCCCTGGGAGGGGTCACAGGCACACACAGCAGTGCTGCCTTTTGGGAACAGGAGCCAAGCACTTCTGGCCACCCCAGATTGTGGCACAGCGACAGCAGGTCACTCCCAAACTGAGACATGGCCTACTTAAAGGTGAGCCAAAAATCACACCTTTTCATAAGATGTCCATGACTGGGGGGAACTTGGAACAAAGTGTCTCAGAGGCACAGGCTGAACTGAAATCAAAGATTGGTTTTGTGTGAAGGCACAAAACGTCCAGAACTGTGAGAGAAAAAGGCTAAAACCACAAGAGTTTTTGAAGAGCTACAACTGCCCTTGCTGGGTGTGAGCCACTGGAGGAGGGCAGGAGCTGACCTTCCCTAGAGGGTCACCGTCCATGGGGCTCCACTGCTGCTGCTTCTCCCCCCCCGGTGTGAAACGAGGCTCTGCCCCATGTCTGTGTCCCCGTGGGTGCTGGCTTTGCCACAGCAGTTAGGATGCAAGTTCCTGGGTTCAGCAGGGTGTGAGGGAGGGCTGTGATCGATGCTGCATCCACTGGTAGGAGAAGTGACCTCCTGCATCCCCCCCAGGCACTCAGTGGGATAAATCATATTAAATGCTCTGACTGCCCCTTAGGGGATGAGCCAGCAGGGATCAGGCTGCACTGGCCAGTCCCGGTGCTGTGTAACAGCACTCCCCCTTCACCCGAGGACTCTTCCCCACAGCCAGGCTCTGTCCATCCCTTGGGAAGGCCAAAGTGCAGCCCAGGAATGCAGCCTGGAGCTGGCAGCACAAAGCCTCAGCCCTGCCCTGCTGCCTTCCCTGCCTCACCCTCCACGCACAGCTGGGCCCTGGGGGATCTCCTGGCCATCAGTCAGTGGGCATTCCCTGCTCCATCATTTCCAGAATGACAGGCTGCCGTCCCATTTCACGGGGATGCTCAGCTCCCAGAGCTGGTTTGCACAGCGGGGGGACCACCGCGACTGAAGGATCTGGGCTTTGACCCAGCCCATTCACAGGAAGGGCTGAGCGTGAGCAAGGAGGGCCAGCCCTGGCATGGGATGACATCCCAAACCTCTCCCAGGGGCAGCTTGGAAGGGAAACCTTCAGCTGCCTGCCCTGCACGAGGAGGGGCAGGCTTGGCTCAGGATTCAGGCACCAAGCTGCTCCTGAATCCCGGCTGCACCCTGGAGCCAGCAGCTGCCGATGTGTCTGCGCTGCATTTGCTGCTGGTGCTTATTAAAGGAGAGACATCCCAGACACTTGTGGTGGGTCAGTGTGTACAGCCCATTTTGAAAGAAGCTGATGTTTCCGTAGCCAATTATCATAAACAGATTTCTCTTATTTTCCTAGCATAAGGCAGTGGAATTGAAAATTCTGTTTCCTGAGACAGGTATCCAGAAGTGATTCAATGTTCCAATCCCAGAGCCCCAAACAGGATATAACTGTGACTCGGACAATGTGTGGCAATTAGATTTAATGTGGGGAAGGATGTGCTGTTTGATATTGGTCGGGGAACGAGGGGATGCATGGACTTAAATAAACCACAAACAAAATCAACCACAGGAACCAGGAACACAGGGTGCAAACCTCTCCCCAAACCCTGCCACAAATCATGGCAGGGAAGGAGAGGGGATCTGCAGAAAAGCCTCCTCTGAGGCCTGCAGCAGCCTCAGCCCCTGAGCTGGGATTCAGGGACACCCCGGGGCCGGGACTGGAGGAGAAGCGCAGAGCAGAGGAGCAGCAGCATTTGGCATTTCTTCATCTGGTGTTTGCTGCAGAGACACATCTGAAGGCTCTGAGAGGCTGGCAGTGGGCAGTTCAAAGAATCGTGGAGTCCTTAAGGCTGGAAAAGACCTTTAAGATCACCAAGTCCAACCGTCACCCCAGCAGCCCCACCGTGCTCAGCACTAAACCATGGCCTCAGGTGCCACATCCACGGTTTTTTGGGCACTTCCAGGAATGGTCACTCCCTCCGAGCTTGCCCTTGGCAGCCTGTGCTGATGCTTGACAAACCCTTTATGTGAAGAAATTTTTCCTTGTATCCAATCTAAACACCCCTTGGTGCCACTTGAGGTCATTTCCTCTTGTCCTGTCACTTGTCACCTGGGAGAAGAGACACTTGGAGGAGATGAACCCACCTGGCCACAGCCTCCTTAGGGCAAGCCAGGCTTGCTCTGGGGTTAGCAAACCTTTCTCCAAGGAAGTGCCCTGCAAAGAGACCAGAGCCTCTCTTGGCAGACAACTGTCACCAGGGCAGGAATCCTCTGAGGGAACCAAGAACCCTCTGAGGTGACCACACTCAAGGATCCTCTGAGGTGACCACACTCAAGGATCCTCTGAGGTGACCACACTTGGGGATCCTCTGAGGTGACCACACTCAAGGATTCTCTGAGGTGACCACGCTCAGGGATCCTCTGAGGTGACCACACTCAGGGATTCTCGGAGGTGACCACGCTCAGGGATCCTCTGAGGTGACCACACTCAAGGATTCTCTGAGGTGACCACGCTCAGGGATCCTCTGAGGTGACCACACTCAAGGATTCTCTGAGGTGACCACACTCAGGGATCCTCTGAGGTGACCACACTTGGGGATCCTCTGAGGTGACCACACTCAGGGATCCTCTGAGGTGACCACGCTGTGGCAGACGCAGCCCTGGGAGCTGCTGGATGGCAGCTCCAGCAAGGGCTTGGACACACACCTGCCCCATCCCCTGTGTCCAGCCAGAGGGAGGAAGGGTGTCAGCTGAATTCAGGCCCTGGAAATGTCCACTTGAGCGCTTTTAGAACTTGTCTTACAACCCTTATCCTTTTTTTTTTTTTCCCTTTTTTCTATTTCTTTTTTTTTTTCGTTTCTGTGAAAATTTCTAAGCACTAAAATTCCTTTTGTCTGGCAATAGGCAAGGGCAGGAATTCAAGGGAAGTCCCCAGCAGCCCCCAGTTCCAATGGGAGCTGAGAAGTTTTTGTACTGCCCCGTGCCTGGAAACCACTGTGGCCCTGGGATCTCCATTCAGAGTCTCCCTCCCTCCCAAGGTCTGTGGATTCCCATCCCAAAATCCCCTCCCTGGGTAATGTTAATCCCTCAACAGGATGGACTGGTGCAAGGCAAGATTAAACCTCTGCTCCAGACACGATTTGTTAAATGCAGCAGGGTTGTAAAGGCAGGCACTGCCTGAACTTGCTGGGTGCCCCCATGGAGAGCAGATTTCTGGTGGATAGAGAAAATCCTGAGTACAAAGGATTTAAGATGGGTTTCGAAGCTGAAACAGCAAATAAGGTTAAATGGAAAAGGAGCACTTGCAATTAGTGCTAAAATATGAGGAACAACCTTCCAAAATCTCCATCATGATCTCCATCCTCAGGAGAAAGTGGGCACAAAGAGGAACTATCAATGGGCTGGGCTAAAGCTGTGGCAAGGCCATGCAGGAAGAAAAAAACCAGTCCTGCACTGGCCACAGCAGGACACTGAAACAGGAGGGTTTTGTGCTCCTGGAAGTGTTTTGATGTGGGTAAGAACGTTGCAGAATGTGTGCAAGCAGCCAAATTGACTCAAAGCCAACCCCTCCCCTCGATCATATATCATGTCTAGTTTTACTTTCAGGAAACAAATGAATTAGCAAATGTAATTCTCAGCAAGGCTTGAGAAAAGCAATTTTTAAAGCCTGCGCACTCAAGCATGCTTTGAGTCTCCTGTGAGCATTCAAAGCATCTACAGCAGCAATCTCATAGAGTTGTCCAAACACAATTATGCATAAATTTGCATTTCAGATGCTGAATACTAAAGTGCATCAGAAATTATTCAAGTTACTTTTTTAAATTTTTTTTTTCCCCCAACGCTGGGAGTAATTTTCATTTAAAGACACCCTTGAAGGAAATCCTAATCAGCCTGCAGCCATTCCCTCAAGATGAGCACACACTATTGGCACAAATTGTTTTCTCAGTTCAGGTTATTTTCGCTCAATATCGAGCTTGCCGATCAAAATTTGGTCGTTGTTATTTTATAACATATATTATCCTCATTTTGGAGGCTCATCCTTCACCCAAATTGCAAACCAGAGGATCTGCTTGCAAAAAACGAGGCTGGTACAACATTAACATGCAAGAGCTTCAGCCCAGCCTCTGGTCCCACCCAAGCCAGCCAGAACAAAGGGCTTTGGAATGCAACATGCCAGTTATTTCTGATGGCTACCAGTCTATTGCAATTTCTCTTCCTCCTAATGGGATGTCTCCTATTTTTGGACCAAACAATCACTTTCCGCTAGGACGACACGATGAATTATTCAAAAATTCAAATTAGGCGTGACATTTCCGAATCGCCTTCTTCTGGCAGATCCTTCAGTCAGTTAAAAACAATAAGCCTTGTTTTCTCTGGGCTTTATTTATTCTCTGCTGAGTTCTGTGGGGCCTGGTTTGTAAACTCTCCTCCTCTGCGTGCTGTCAGTGCAGGCCCCCAGCCCCAGAGATGAAGGAGCCTTAGCAGCTCTTTAATTATCAGGAAGGACAATTAAAGCAGGATTTCTTCCCCAAGCTCAGTCTAAGGCCCAGAAGTCGAGTCAGGGCAGCAGCAGAAAGAGCCATTAGCCCCCTCTGGCTGTTCTGTGGTCCCCAAGGTGTGGGAAGTGACGTGGGGGACGCTGGGCAGCGTTGTGGGTCGTGCACAAGATCTACTTCAGCTCTGCAGGGACCCACGTGTGACATCTGCCTGCAGACACAGAAGACCGGGCTCAAGTTGTGCCAGGGAAGACCTGGTTTGGATATTAGGAAAGCTTCCTTCACCCAGTGGGTTGTACAGCACTGGAACAGGCTGCCCAGAGCAGTGCTGGAGTCACCAACCACAGATGGACAGAATATTCCCAGCTGGAAGGGGCCACAAGGACCATCGAGTCCAACTCTTAAGTAAATGGCCTGTGCAGGGATTGAACCCACAGCCCTGGTGGTGTCAGCACCAGCTGAGCCAAAGTACCCCAGAAGTGCCCAAAAAACCATGGATGTGGCAGCTGAGGCCATGGTTTAGTGCTGAGCACGGTGGGGCTGCTGGGGTGACGGTTGGACTTGGTGATCTTAAAGGTCTTTTCCAGCCTTAAGGACTCCACGATTCTTTGAACTGCCCACTGCCAGCCTCTCAGAGCCTTCAGATGTGTCTCTGCAGCAAACACCAGATGAAGAAATGCCAAATGCTGCTGCTCCTCTGCTCTGCGCTTCTCCTCCAGTCCCGGCCCCGGGGTGTCCCTGAATCCCAGCTCAGGGGCTGAGGCTGCTGCAGGCCTCAGAGGAGGCTTTTCTGCAGATCCCCTCTCCTTCCCTGCCATGATTTGTGGCAGGGTTTGGGGAGAGGTTTGCACCCTGTGTTCCTGGTTCCTGTGGTTGATTTTGTTTGTGGTTTATATAAGCCCATGCATCCCCTCGTTCCCCGACCAATATCAAACAGCACATCCTTCCCCACATTAAATCTAATTGCCACACATTGTCCGAGTCACAATTATATGACTGGACTTGGTGATATTAAAGGTCTCTTTCAGCTGTCAGCGTGACCCACAGGGCAGGGTCAGCACGGGAACAAACTGCAGGGATCTTCAGCTGCTGGGCTCTGACAAACATTGCCAAACAACTGTGGGGGCTGCTTTAAGAAGATTTCAACTTTTGCTAAAGCTTCATAGATTTTTGTGGCCCCAGCAAAGGGCACCTCTGCTGACCTCGTGGCTGGAGGCACTGAAGTCCTGTGAAAGAACAGTTGGAATCTTTTAATGTGAATGGACTGACCCAATTCCCTCACCCTTGTTCTCAGCAATGGCTCAACTGATTTCAGTTAATCTTTCCGAAAACACTTTGCCCGAGGCAAAGAGAAATTGTAAATCAGATAAATTTTGGCAAAGTGATAAGGGAACAAAAGGAAGGGTTTATAATGGAGAGCAGTGATCAACATTATCTGTGGGTCTCCGAAGTGCTGGGGGGTGTTGGACCCCTCCAGCTGAGCACAGAGCGGGCAGAGATTTCAGTTGTGGAGATCATTCCACACCAGGGAAGATGAGCTGGTGTTTGCAGGCTTTCTCTTTGCACCCTGCTTGGCCTGAGTGAGCCAGAATCACAGAGGAGTTGTTCAGGACATTGTCTGGTCCAACCCCATCCCAAGCAGGGACAGGGAGAGCTGCTTGTTCAGGACCCTGCCCTGGTGGGTTTTGAACATTTCCAAGAATGGAGACTCCACAGCCTCTGTGGACGACCTGTCCCAGTGCTCAGCCACCCTCACGCTGTATTTCAGTGGAATGCCCTGGAATTCAGCTCTTCTGGCAGAACTGATACAGGTTTCTAAAAGCTTTAAAACTAATTAATTGGTGCACAAAGGAAAAATCAAACCTCTCTCTTTATCTCACTTGGCTGAATCGTATCTTACTTTGTTGTGTGTTTCCCTGCTGTGGAAGGAGCTGTGATTACATTTGCAGACAACACGTGAAGTCAAAAAGAAAATCTTGCACTGCAAAGCAGTAAATGAGGTGGGGAGTGAGGGGAAGTGGAGGAGAGGAGGGGGGATAGGTCTTGACATAACAAATATTTGGACAGTTTTAGAGTAGATCATCAGAGACTCCAGCATCCTGCCCTGGCAGGGAGTGAGAACAGCTTTACACCCCTGAAAATCTGCCCTTGTAAAGATCTTCAGTCCATGAGAGAAAACAGAAAAAACCACTGGGACAACTGAGGGACAGCCCTGCTGCCGTCACTGTCACACAGCTTTTCCTCCCAGTAGCATTTTTACAGCAGGGAGGATGAGGATGCAGCAATATGCAACAGGAAGCGTGCAGGAAAAGCCCAAACTCATGAAGTCACTCACGGTACGTGGCCAGCAGTGACTGTGTGGGGTGCTGTGCTCTTCCTCATGTCCTGGCCCAGCTCTGCTTCCAAGCAGGCTCTGCTGGGCAGCTGTCAGAGCTGACTGTGCCTTTTCTCACCAGGGAGAGCTGACCATGACCAGCGACATGGAGAACTTGCAGAACTCCCTCTTCTTGGATGCCGTGCCCGAGCCCTGGGTGAAGAGATCTTACCCTTCCACGGCCAGCCTGGGCTCGTGGTTTGCTGACCTCCTGGCTCGCATCAACGAGCTCGAGGCCTGGACCAGGGACTTCTCCTTACCCTCCACACTGTGGCTTGGAGGGTTCTTCAACCCCCAGTCCATCCTGACAGCCATCATGCAGACCACGGCCCGGAAGAACAAGTGGCCTCTGGACAAGATGACGCTGCAGTGTGATGTGACGAAGAAGAGCAGAGAGGATTTTGCCAGTGCTCCTCGTGAAGGGGCCTATGTCCATGGTCTGTTCATGGAGGGAGCGCGCTGGGACGCTCAGGTGAGCTCTGCAAGGCTCGTGGGTTGAGAGAGAAGCCACAGGTGTTGTGTCCTTCTTGCTTGGTGGGGAATTCCAGGGAACAGGAGCTCCTCTGAAACAGTCACCTGAGCTCTTTGGGAATGAGGAATGGGAGGTGTGGGCCTGTCCTGTGCAGCCTGAGTGGGTGTCCAGGGTGCCAGAGGAATCACCCCTTGGAGCTGTTCCAAGGCCATGCAGGATGTTCAGGGTGCCAGAGGAATCACCCTTTGGAGCTGTTCCAAGGCTGTGCAGGATGTCCAGGGTGCCAGAGGAATCACCCCTTGGAGCTGTTCCATGGCTGTGCAGGATTTGCAGGGTGGTCAACTTGGACTGACCATCCTGTTGGTACAAGGAGAATCTCAGCCTCAGGGTTCAGTCAGTACTTGAGGTGCTGCTACAGACACCAAACACGGGGTCTTCTTAGGGCTGCACTGTCCCCACACCTTCACATGGGTGTGGTTCCACTGCTGCCTCCAGAAGTGACCTGGAAGACTTTTGTGGGGTCACTCAGTTGCCTGTTTGGCAGCAGTGGGGAAAAAGGAGTGGACATCCTCAGAGCTGGATGTGCCAGACCCAGAGCTCTGTCCCTCCACTGCCAGGGGCTGCAGGATGCCATCTGCGTGGGTAGGGTCTGGGGCTGACAATGAATCACATCCTTTACTACCCCTTAAATAAAGCTGGATGAAGGTCTCCCTGTCAGTCCTTGGGACTGTTCCCAGCTCTCAGGAGCGCAGTGTGTAGAATGAGAGCCACTGGGCTGACAGCTCCCCAGGGGCTCGGACCTCTGAGCTGCCTGGCCTGTGGTGCCGTGGCTCCCAGTTTGTGCCGC
>VZTE01000836.1:354176-411973 GCA_013397775.1 Eulacestoma nigropectus | reverse complement strand
CGGCGAGGGCAGCGCCGGGGCCGGGCTGCCGGGGGCGCAGGCGGGGGCCCGGCGGACAGGCGGCCGCAGTCCGCGCCCAAGCGGCGTGTGCCGCCTTTCCCTTCTGTGTCAACTGTTGCATAATGAATGGGAGCGGAGCGCGGAGCCCTGCGCCTCCCCGGCACGGGGCTGAACTTTCTATTTTAAACAACAGAAGAAACATGACACGTTGGGCAGGAACATTTTTCCAAGCGAACGGTGGCTGTCTCCATATAGAGCGCGGGTGATTAATGGATCAAGAATAACATCCTGGGAATCTAGTTTTAAACTATTTTGCAGACAAAGCTATTGCACCCACAATTGTCATTCATGGGTTTTTTTCTACCTAGCCCTATAAGAAATGCACTTCCAATTTTTTTTTAATATACCTATATAGAACAGAATTATCTCAGAGAGACCCTTGTTCTCTAACATGCAGCTGATATAAAGAAAACTGGGAACTCATGCATTAGTCATGAGATCTGATTTAAACCATCTTCATTTTTGCCACTGCAGATTAGCATAGGATACTATTTCTAAGATACAGTGGCAAAGAGCAGTCTTTGTCTTCTTTAAGTGCTCAGCAATATGAAACTTGGGGTTGATTTCATGCCTATGGCCACAATTCATGACTATGTTGAGATGAAACACAATAGTGGACAAATAAAAATAGGAATTAGTACCTTTCCTACGTTGGGATCTACAAACACGTCTTCCCCCCGGAAAAAAAAAAAAAAACAACTTTGCTGTAGTATCAGTTTGAGAACCACAGTGCAGATACTTAAAGTTCTTCATGATCATCGATTACTACTTTATCACAGAACAAGCAGGGGGAAATTATAGCTCTGCTCAGAAGCAGCGTAAGAACGTGTGGAAACTGCAATCCTGAGTCAATTATAGAGATTAGTGCCTCTCTTAATTTGGAGACGGGGGATGTGTTGTAATCTCTCCAGTAACTATTGAATTGAATAGTTAGGATTCAATGTAAGAACAGAAAGAGGAGGAAAAACAAGGGGGGGAGGGACTTGAGGTGTTGTTGTTGTTGTTGTTGTTATTATTATTATTCTTATTGTTACTATTATTATTGTTACTATTATTATATTTTTAATTGAAATGGAAAATGTAATCAGGCCAGGGAGGGAGAGGGCTGTGAAGTACGTTTAACTTAGAGCGAGTACTTTTTGGATTCCTCCGCAGTGCCCCCTGCAGCCCGCAGCTCGTGTGCTGCAGCCTCGCTCTACAGGCTGGGCAGCACTCGAGTCCAAAAAAAAAGGAAGAACTTCTTATACCCACAGGGTCAGAAATACATGTAAAAGCAGTGGTTTTCTTACAGACTGCTTTTTTGGTGCATTTTACAGAAGTTGTCTTCTTTTCCTATGACTACAATTAATAGCATTTTTCAATGTCTATAAAGTCACACAAACACACCTTAACTTCC
Organism: Eulacestoma nigropectus; assembly: GCA_013397775.1. NCBI lineage: Eukaryota > Metazoa > Chordata > Aves > Passeriformes > Eulacestoma > Eulacestoma nigropectus. The sequence goes on along the minus strand of VZTE01000836.1, from coordinate 410,517 downwards.
AGTTTATCATTTTGGCAGCTGTCAATGTGGTAATTTTTAAGTGTTTGCTGTATTGCTATAGAATTTAATTCCAGCCTATTAATTTTTTTTCATCTCTCAGCTCTGTACCTTGGTTCTGCCAGGCTGCACAGCCCAAGGGTGATGATTTGAGTAAAAAAAGTTTTGGAGCAACCAGTGCTTAGTGTTAGAAGTTTTACAAACAAATAAATCACCAGTTTTGTGGAAATAAAATCCGAACCAACCAAAGAAAGGGAGAAAGAAACAAACCACAACCCCCCTCCCAAAGAAAACCCCTCCATCTGAATACATTCAAAAACCATTTGATTCTTACTAAAAGGAATTTTTTCAATGGCTGAGGTTAAAGCTGAGCAAATATATATCTATTTCGCCACTCATTTTAACAGTACAGTGGTGATTCTTGCATTATTCTACAGTATAACCTTTTATAAGATAAGGCACTCCCTCTTATATCTAAAAACAACCAACAGAAGCAGCATTTCATAAAAAATGGCAGTTGTCCTCTGTTATTTTATAGATGTCATCCAGCACCTAAGAGCTAACTAAAAATTTTCTTCTGACTAAAAATTTTCTTCCTCAATACTTTTAAAGTCAAGTATTGAGTAGCAATTGTAAAATAGCATAATAGATATAAGATTTCATAGTTCATTTTTGCATCATTTATTTTAAGGACACTTACATAAACAATTACCAGCTTCTAAAAAGCTAAAGTAAAATGAGCTATTTAGTGAACTATTTAAATTAAATTTTTGTGAAGGACAACACTTCTGCTAAGCCTCTGAGTCTGAATAAATAAAAACAGGAAACAAATCCCTTGTATTATAGCCTGGGCAATGCAAGAAATGGATCTCAATTTTGTTCTAACTACTGATTATTGTCATTAAAGCAGATGTTCTTCACAACCTTGACCAAACAACTCTATTCTGTAGTCAGACACAAGCACAGACTCCCTCATGATCGTGTGTGCTCTTACTTTCATGACCATGGACTTACAAACACCTATTCTGTAGGAATTCACTTTGCACGCACAAATGTGTTTATTTGCTCTACAACCTTTTTATTCCTGTCTGCACATCAGCTTTGGAATACTATCTTCACAACCGGAATTTGAAAAGAATCTAATCTATCAGAATTCTAAATGATGTAAGATGAACTTGCTGATGGCAGCAGATGAACACTAATGCCTACTGATATCAGCTGACAGGACACTAATTATCAGTTGCAGGAGATGATTGCTTGGTGAGGGAGCTATTCAGTGAGTTATGATTTTGAAAAATTATAAAGCACAGGCTTGATCTGTGAAAAGATACGCAGTATGAAAATACAGCATACGTTCTCAAGATGATTATCATGACAGAGATCTGTCTAATTAGGAAGAAACTATTTTAATGCTAAGATATGAAAGAGCCCAGCTGGGAGAGGAATTTAGAGGAAGACATAGAAACATGACTGTTAAGCTGACAGCAAGTGCAGTCTAAGCATGTTCCAATGACAGCTTCTAAAAAAAAATTCATCTCAGCATTTAATCAATAGTGGCTTCAGAACAAGCACAGCCTTACAGATAATCTAGCTAGTCATATTAGTGGGAGGGGCTCCATAAATAATACAGAAAATATGCCTTTGCAGAGCAACATATCACTCTCCTTTGGTCAACTGAGCTAGAGGGTTATTCAGTCAATGGGCAATATGAAAAATACCACTGTGAGGACAAATGGGAATCCCACTCTATTAGAAACCACACTTTAGTTCCTGGCACTGCCAGTCAGGTTGGAAACTCCAATCATTGTGACAGTTTCAAGAGCAAGAGATTAACCTTCAGAGTGGCCACCTGGGCAGAAACCTTTCTGAAAGCTCCTACTATAATTAAATGGTTTATGTCTAAACCAGTGGATGACATGGTGAAACAGGCGTCTGCTGGAAGGCAAACCTGGAGGCAACCACACAATGTGTTCACTGAATAACTTTGAACTTCTTGGGTCTGCAAGGAGCAGCTTTCTTACATATTGAAAAGGGTTTCAGAGGATTTCTGCTAAAGGTTCTCTTGGACACAGTGCTACCTAACAGCATATCAGATGTGCTTCCATTACTACTACAAGCTACTGAAGTGCATGTTGCCTAATACATCCGTAGTCAAAAAAAGATTAATAATAATAATGTCATTTGGAGAATAGTTAAAGCAAAGCCGTATATTGAGGGTTGACTGAAAACTAAAAACCCCACAACCTCCATGAATAAATGTATCTGTGAAATCCAACTACAGCATGGCAAAAATTCTCGTGACAGTTGGGGTGGCCCCAAGCTATGGCTGTCAGAACATCCAGAACTGTAGGAATTCTTCAAGGGATGAACTGAGTCTGGAGCAAAAAGAGTTGCTCTAAATAGTTAAGGGAAAAGTCACCAAAGCTTCAGATGAACATAAGAACAAAACAATAAAGGGAGGAAGGGGAAGCAGCAAAGAAAATCAGAAAATCAGAAATCAAACAGCAAAAGGCAGAGATTTAAGGCACTGGAGAAAGTGAAGACATCAGTCTTGTGTAAAGACAAACAAAACCACAACACCCTCAAAACACATTTTCCAGCTTGTACATGTCAAATTGTAGAATATGGGGAATCCAAATCAGAATCTTTACAAAATCTTTCCAGTTGTGACCAATACTGAAAGCTCCAATTCAGCAGTTATTATAACAAAACAGGCATATGGGTTGAGATACACACATACCTAAGTACTCTGCTGAACCACAGCTGGAAAAATATGGGGAAGGAATGCAAAATGTGGACTTGTTCTCTCCTGTTCTGATTACAGATATGCCACATTAAGAACATAAAAAATAAAAGTAAATGCCATGAATGGGCATTGTTATCCACGCACTATCCTGTCAGATTAGTGTTACTGCCATTCATCTTAGTTTAGGAAGAATTCAGAGAATTAATCCTGATATACCACAGTATGTCCTTCTGTTAATTTGAAGGTCTAGGTATATGCTAACAGCTGTAGGAGATATCCATGGAGACAGCTAGCAGAGATCTTGAAGGGGGAAAGGAAAGTCATCATTCAGGCACAGGCCCCATCTCAGCCTTTGATCTGTCACACTGATCTCAAGAGAACAACTGGGGGAGGTAGGGGAGTGGAGAAGATACAATGAGAAGAAAGGACACTAGGAAAAATCCCAGAGAGATGATTCTGGAGGTTCCTTGAAGCTTTCACTAGAAATACACAAGAAGGAACTTAAATTTCTTTAGCCATTCTTAAACTGAGTAGCCCACTGCTTCTCAGTAATGACTGCCCCATTTCAATTTAGCCTGAATTCACAGGGCAATAAACAAAAAATCCCCTATCACTGAAATCAAATGCCCAACTTCGGTAATGAGGAAGCAGTCAGAGGAACTTTTTTCTTCTCCAAGGCAATTCCTGTATAGATGTCAGCCATTTATAAGAATTCCAGTGTGAACATGATCACTTTGAATTTTTTGAGCCAGAAGAAAGACTGAAGCTACTGAAAACTATCATTCATCCTCCTTCATATAGGAAACTGAAAATTGTTCTGCAATCCTTGGCATAACCAATCAAGTTCAATATTCAAATAGGAACATTTTTATAAATTCTTAAATTATAGGGAACTAGAAATAAAAGGTAATTTTCCATAGTGGTAATTTTTTGTAAGTTCAGTCTTCAAGAAAGAGAAATACAATATTTTCCTCCCTGAGCCAATGTGCTGACTGACAACAGCCATTGTTTCATTGAAACTGCTAGAGTTTACAACCTACAAATAAACCTTTGTATCACATACATCTACAAACCGGTATTAAAAGTACATCACTGAGGTTGCAGCCTTGAGTTTAAAACCACCAAAATCAAAGCACTTGTGCAATCTTTCGTTGGCTTCCTTGCACAATCCACAGCATGATGAAGTCTTCAAATACATCATTACACACTGTTTTTCCACAGGATGTTTGTTTCATTCTGTATACAGAATCGTCAGTACTCATCAGTGAGGAGCTATTTAACACAATTTTTTCCTTTTAGCTCCTCATATCACCTCATGGCTATTTACCAATTTAAACTCTGTTCATAGACATTAATTTCCTAAGTATGGCTACCACTCCTCCAGAGTGTTTCACTTGGACCAATAAACTGATTTTCACAATTCATGGCAAGTGAGAAGACACACTGGAGAGTGGAGACTCAGAACAAGGAAATTAAGCTTAAGAGGTTTTGCTAAAACGCCCCAATTGAGCTTATTTTTTATAAAAGCTTACACAACTCAGAGCACGCTATGTTTATAAGAGCAGTACACATCAACTTCAGTTTAATCTGTAGGTGCTTAGCATTTCTGCCAGGCAGAACCCTCTTCTCAAGTCAGGTACGTGGAGAATGGGGAATGCAATTAATGATCATTTGCAAGAAGCAGAGTTTGCTTGAACTGAAAGAAGAAAGCTCAAACATTTAATCTCAAACACATACAGGTCAGTGAATTACAGGCAAACCCAGAAATTAGACCTTACAAGAAAGAAAATACTACATGCTGGTTTTCAGTAATATTTTAAAATAAATCTTTTTGTTCCACTTTTTCTGTAGACACACCTTTCAAATAGGTTTTGCTGCAGCTAAGTCAAAACATGCTGTATTCAGAACATATGGCTCAGGGAAAGTTTACCTGAAGCCAGAAAATGCTAAAGAGATAAGACATTAGAATAACAAGAAAAACCCTAAAAGGATACAGAAAAAATCCCTGATCATGCTTGGTCATATTAACCAAAATACAAAACAAGTAACTATTAGCTACATTAAAAATCAAGCCTGTGTTCAGGCTATTTCCAGAGTCACGGAAGTTACTGGATAACATTCTTCAGAAGTCTAAGACGCCTCCCATCTTAGCTCAGGCTTGCAGCTAATGGTTTGCAGCAAACAACAGCTGATTAGATTCCAGTTAGACAGGGAAAAAATCCTTCTCATAGTACGAATAGTGAGACTTAAATAGACTACTGTATTGGTTTTGCACAGCCTGGTTTGTGGTAGCAGAGGGGCCACTGAAATGGCTCCTGTGAGAAGCTCCTGGAAACTTCCACCATGTCCAGCAGAGCCAATCTCTGATGGCTTTGAAGATGGACATGCTGCTGGCCAAGCCTGGGCCAATTAGAGATGATGGTACCGCCTCTGTGATGACATATTTAAGAAGAAAATCAAAACAAAGTCACAGGTTTTTGCTTCTAGTCAGAGAAGAGGAGGAGGTGATAGCATGTGAGGGAGAACAACATGGAGACACCGAGGTCAGTGAAGAAGGAGGGGGAGGAAGTGCTCCAGGCACCGGAGCCGAGATTCCTCTGCAGGCCGTGGTGCAGACCATGGTGAAGCAGCTGTGCCCCTGCAGCCCATGGGGATCCACGGGGGATGCAGAGCTCCACTTGCAGCCTGTGGGGGAAGTGCCCGTGCCGGAGCGGGTGGATGCCTGGAGGAGGCTGTGATCCAGTGGGAGACCCAGTGGGAGACCCAGTGGAGAGAGAAGGCCCTGCTCCCAGGCTGGAGCAGCCTGTCCTTGGAGGACTGCACCCCGTGGAAAGGGAGAGTCACGGCGCAGCAGATTTGGGAGGGCTGTGTGCCCATAGCGAGAGGGGCTCACGCTGCAGCAGGTGCGCTGTGGCTGCTGCTCGTGAGAGTGGACCCACGTCAGAGAGGTTCGCGGAGAGCTGTCTCCTGTGGGAGGGACCCCACGGCCTCACAGGGGAAGGCTCCTTTCCCTGAGCAGTGAAAGAGCATCTCGGTGATGAACTGAACACAAACCCCCCGTGCCCTGTCTCCCTGCGTTGTCTCTGGGAAGGGGGGAGGGGGCTGGAGGGAAAAGGTGTTTTAAGGGTTTATTTTACTTCTCATTATCCTCCTCTGATTCTGTTAAAAATAAATTCACTTTGTAATTTTAAGTTAAGCCTCTTTTGCCCTTGAAGTGTTTCCTCCCGGTCCTTATCTCAAGTCATGAAGCCTTTGTTAACTCTTTTTTTCTTTCTCCTGCCCAGCTGTAGCAGGGGAGGGTGAGCCAGTGACTCTCGTGGGTGCCTGGTGCTGGGCCAGTGTCAAACCACGACAATTACTTATGAGGCCACTGAGTCTCCATCACTGAAAGCTTTAGGAATGGGTTAGACAAACTTGCCACTAAGGACACAAATGTAATTGATTTTGCCATGGACAAAATGGTGGATTGGTTCTTAAAGTTCTTTCTGGGCCTGAATTCTCATAACATTACATTTACTTAGGGAGCTTGAAAGCCATAAATATATTTAAGCTGTTAATAACTTCATTTATTTAATTCTGACTTTGGTGCACAATGACAAGGTTATATATGAACTTACTGTTCAGACCACAGGTCCCTCTAGCACAGTGCTCTATCTCCCACAGTAGTCATAGGAGTGGACACTCAGGAAAAAACAGAACAGGGTAAGCACATACTGCCTCCCAGCCTTCAAACATTTTCAAGTCAGGTTATGTGATTTATCTAGTTAGTGGACTCTACAGCATCTCTTTGAAACTTTTTTCCAGTCTCTCCTTGCATCTTTACAAATTCCTTGATCCAGAAAGTAATTTGAGGAGTACCACCACAGGTCCACATAGGCTGTCTGAAGAACTAGTTCCTCTGGTTTGTTCTGAATAAAGATCTTACTAACTTCCAATATCCTTCATGCTTGTATTAGAAAAGCCAGGGAAAGGTCAATCCCACTCTACTTTTCTCCAGACCTCTCAGTTCTGCAGACCTCTTCTCCCTTTCCCACTATGTCATGTGTTTTTCCAAATAAGATGCTTGGATATTCAATGGATGGGGTTTCCTTGCATGTTGTAATGGGGTCATCTCTGAATAATTTCAGTTCTGGAGTATCCTTTCCAGATAAATGGACCAGAACCCTGGATTTTTACAGTAGCATATGGACTTGAACAGACTTGAACAAAACAAACCTTTCTGGTCTATTCTCTCTTTACTTCTTAATGATTCCTAACCTTTTTTTTTTTTTCTTGAATTACTACTACTAAGTGATATTTTCATGGAACTGTCTATTATAATGCAAAGGTTTTGTTCCTGAAGAGCTTTGGGTCAGCTTAGGAATTATCCAAGACGTGAAGAGAGGATTATTCTTCCCCAAATGTACCACTCTACAATTATCTACACTGAATTGCACCTTGCTTTTTCTATAGTCAATCTTTTTGCAGGCTATGCAGTCTCCTTCATCCTTACCATCTTGCATAACCTCCTGTAGTCAGCAAAGCTTTGTCACCTTGCTGATAACCTTCCTTCTTCAGGACATTTAAGAATATATGGAATAGTATGGAATTCTGCCTGTGTTCTCCCTCCTGTGCAAGAACTGACCATTTTCTTCCATCCAATGATGGTCTATCTTGTTTCCATCTTTTAAATCATGTTCTCATCCATTTCAGCATTTTCCTGCTTATGCCAGTGACAGTTTCATGTTGTTTGGTTTTCCTAAAACACCTTAATTAAAAAGTTCTGTCAGATGTCTTTTAAAAATCTGAGTTGACTGTATCAGTCAGATGATCCTCATTTATATATCACTGATCCGTTTTGAAGAACTCTGAGAGCTTTATTAACTCTCACTGATAATATTTACTCAGGTAGATACTAATTCTCTCTCTTACAATATCTAGTCATTCACCTGGAACAGATGTCAATTTTAAGTTGCTGGATACCCTTGAACCTTTCTTAAGGATGGACATCACGTTTGACACCTGATTTTCATGTACTGAGGGATAGTGAAGATACATAGTTACATCCTGCTTTTAGTAGGCATTTCACCCCTGAGTTCTCTTACAATTTGTGGCTAAATCCTTCAGATCCTGGAGATTCACCTACATTCATCTGCCTTTTGTACCACTACCCCTTCCAGGTTTCAAAAACTGGGAGCAGCATCTAGCAAAGGCCACCTGGTTAGTTAACACCCAAGGTTCCACCAACAGAGCTGGTCCAGCCCAATCTGAGCCCCTGCATACAGTAGATGGAGATAAGGTTCCAGTAATGCATGTCAGAGGACTGTTAGGAAAGACTGTTTGGGTTAATTCTGCCTCGAGTACAGACAAACCCATCCGTGGGGTTGTCTTTGCTCAGGGACCAGGTTGCACATGGTGGGTAATGCAGAGAGATGGAACAACACATTGTGTACCACAGGGAGATTTGATTGTTGGGTGAGAACCATCTGTAATGTAGGATACCTATATACCACTGCTTGCTGAATGTCACTGCTACTGTTTGTACACAGCTGTATGTATATATATGTGTGTGTGTGTATGTGTAGAATTAGAATATATTAGTTTGGGCATTGAGCCAACGATATGGGATAAGGGGTGGAGTGTCTTGGGGTGACTTTATGATGTTGTATCCCATATCGTCCAGGCATGAATTTTGTGCCTTTGGGCTGAGCCCGAGAGGGGAGAGAAAGAAGAAAGAAAAAGCCGGACAAACTTTTTCAAAACAGTTCTGTGGTGTTTCAAGGCCACTACTTTTTTTTCCTGCACTTGGCAGCTGCAGGGAGATAGCTGCTGCTGCGGCGGGGCAGAGGAAGCACCCTTCTTGTTTCTTCAGGCAGGTTTTTTTCTGGCTCTGTTTCTTCAGAGAGAGAGAAGGAGAGTTGAACTCTGTTCTGGGACTCCGGTTTTTTTTGTTGGTTTTTTTTTTTTCCCCCCTCCTTCTTCTCTTCTGGACTGTTTTGGCAACGTCAGATCACGTCGGGAGGGCTTTCCACCAAGGCCCCGGTGGTGGGCCCGGGCCGACCCCACTCTGAAGAGGAGAGAGAGACCACACCCAAGGAAGGACTCTGGAATCTTTCCAGGTTTCCTCTCCCCAGCGAGAGATTTCATTATTTGGCGTTGTTGTTCTTTTCCTGTGTGTTTGTTAAATAAATAGTTTCTGTTCCCCTTTCACTTTCCTCCAAGGAAATATTTCTTTTCCCGAACCTGGTGGGGGAGGGGCAGCTGTAACCTGCCTTCTATCAGAGAACGATTCAAATTCGGACGTTCCTCCGAATTTGTCTCCAAACCGGGACAAAGTATTTCAGTTTCAGAGACAGTCTCTGCCAAGTTCCCTGAGTACCCCAAAAGGGCTCTGGAAAGATAATGTCCCTGATTTCTTCTGTGTTGGGTTTGTGTGGCCAGGTTTTGGTAGAAGGGGAGGGCTACAGGGGTGGCTTCTGTGACAAGTTGCCAGAAGCTTTCCCTGTGTCTGATGGAGCCAATGCCAGCTGGCTCCAAGATGGACCCACTACTGGCCAAGGCTGAGCTCATCAGTGATGGTGGTAGTGCCTATGGGGACATGTATTTAAGAAGGGGAAACAACAAATCCTGCACAACTGCAGCCGCAGAGAGAAGGGAGAATATGTGAGAGAAACAACTCTGCAGACACCAAGGTCAGTGCAGAAGGACAGAAGGAGGTTTTGTCCATGATGGTAATGGGTGAGTTATCTCTCCCTATCCTTAACTCATAAGCCTTTCGTTACATTTTCTCTCTCCTGTCCAGATGAGGAGGGCTGTGATAGAACAGCTTCGGTGGGCACCTGGCATCCTGTCAGGGTCATCAAACCCCATCTTCCACAGAGAACAAAGGATATAAATTGTTCAGCTTCTCTCCAGTGACTTTGCCCTCCCTGAGAGTTCAGTTTATACCCTTGTCATATTCAGACTCACTGACAAATTTTTCCTTCCTGATGGATTGAAAAAAGAATACTGACCAATTTTTGATTCTCAGTAGTTAGGTCTCAAACTCATAATAGTTATAAGAGTGCATCTGTCAGTGTTTATGACACTTTGGTTTGTTTTTTTTTTTTTTTTTTCATTTATTTGCATATGTCTTCAGCTTCTGGAAGAACATCTTTATTTCTCTTTGCTGTTTGGCCGTGACTGCTTCTTCGTACTTGAGGCATGTTCACTAAATGGTGTGTATTGGCACTCTGCTCCCTGTTGGATGTCCTTCTGTAGTCTTCATCTTGCCTTTATGAATTTAATTGTCTTCTGTGTCATTCTTTGTCTGTTCTTGGTACACTTTCCCATTTTCACATAGTTCCCATGTTGAAATGAACACAACAGTAGTGGGCATTTTGACCTCTACTGCTCCCCAATGATATGGAGTCCAAGGGTGTTATGTCATTCTTAAAGAGCAGTCTTAATGTTCAGCAAGATATTTATATATATGCTTCTGTATGTGTGTATGTATTCATTGTATATAATTGTGCAAATTATATATATATAGGGCAGATGTGACTGGTAAACAGACAACTGCAAAAGGCCTTCTGGTTTTCCTGGATGTAACCAGACATAATTGACGGTTCATTTGTATCTGTTCTGATTCCTGAGTTTGCCTGAAATATACACTGATAGTAATTAGTATTTATTGCATGTCATTATTGCATGTCACTTTCTGAATGTCATTATTCCTCTTTGCAGAGCATTTATGAGCCACAGAACAGAGAAGTGGCAAAAGACACTACCTGTGATTCTTCATTTCACTCTGCTACCTATATTGGCATCTCCTTTATTTATTAGGACCCCAACTTCGTAAACTACTGGGGGCACTGCTTTCAAATTGCTATTATAATTACAGTTGATTTTATGTGGTAAACGTGCCCAGATGAGGTGTTTACATCCTTATTTCCAGTCCCTCTTTCACCTGTATATAACAAATATTTGTGTTGTATCAGTGTAACATCGAGTTATTTTCATGCAACAGATATTTTAAGGTGACTTGTTAGCTTTTTAAGCATGTTTAGTATGTGATAGCTCATCAAGGCATTCTGATTGATAAGATGCTACAGACACAACAGTCACATTGTTGGGCCTTTGAGCTCATTGATGTTCCCATGGCTCATGTGGGACATAGTCTAGAGAAATCCAGCACTACCTACCAAAACCACTAAAGCACTGTCTTTACAGAAGCACATAGTCCATAGACAATAACGCATAAAACAAGACATAAATAATAGCACTTTTAAATTTTCCAGGGTATACATCTGTACAGATATGTATAGAATTGTTTTTTGCTTAATTCTTGTCCTGTGAGATGGACAGTCATTAATTTTCCACTTCACCTGACTCCCATTTCTCCTTTTAATCTATGTTACTCACCCAGTTTTTTATCAATATTTTGACCCAAGGCAAGTTCTGTGTCCCATATCATCTCAAGCTGGAATATTCAGCAGCTACTCCCTTTAACCCCATTTTACCAGTTTTGTCGCAAGTGCAGCTATGCACATTGCCAGCTGAAAAAAAATAAACCTTTCTTTGGTGGGGTTTCCTTGGTGTTTGATGGCATACTACTTCAATTTCTATGTCAGTGTCACACCATTGGGTGGATATACAGATTAGGGAGCTTTATGTGCATAAAGGTACCTCATGATCCACCAGAACTAACCAAGTTGCATATTGTATTTACAAAAGCATCTAACTGCGCAGATAGGAAAAAAAAAAAAAAAAACCAGGAAGAGACCTCAAGATTATAGAGTATCATTCCATTAAGTGCAAAGAGACTGAATTGGCCGAGTTAATTATTACTCAGCTGTCCATGTCATTTTGTTAATAAATGAAGAGTCCAGTAGAATGCATACTAGCTCTATAGGCCTATATTTTGCACATCATAGTTTTATAGCAGTGACACTGACAAGCCAAAAACTGGATACAAGGTTTCTCCATTTTTCTCTCTTATGACTCAGAGAGCTGTCACCTCTCCCACATTGCCTGGTACAGTAATAACACTGGAATTTCACCTCCAAGACATAGTAGCAGTTTGGTACTCTACCAGTATTTAAAATTCCCTCACAGTCCTTGCTAATGTACTGATTCTTTGCTGTGCTGAATCAGCACAGCACTGAAAACCAATTTCTCCTCTTAATCACTGACAGAAAGCACTGCCTTTGCAAGGGCAGAGTCAACAAAAACCAGGATTAGGGTAGACTGACAGTAGCTGTATCAACTCCTATAGAATAGTTTTAAAATTATCTAAAATCACTAACCTTTCACTTCTGGAGCACGAGGTTCAATTCTGCATTTAGCCATGCATGAAAATGAGTTCAGCAATCTTGGGTTAGCCTCCACAGAATCACACACGTAATTTCCCATGACTGGCAGATTTTACTGTAGAGAAAGAGTGAAAATTAATTATAAAATAAAAGTGAGGTTTTGTCAGGTTGAAAAATCAAATATCAATAAATCTGAATGTCAGAATCACAAAAAAGCAAATTCAGATCTGAAAGCTTGGACCTTCAAGCAACCCTTGAATGGAGTGAATGAAACGTGGACTAGAAGGCAGGATCTACTGTAAGCACAATGTAGCAGCCACCACAGCATCAATGGAGCAGTCATGGAAATGGCTGAGTGGGAAGTTTGCACACCGATGGACTGCTGCTGAACTTTACTTCTGCACCAGAAGAGCTCTCAGGACTGCCCACTGAGTACAGAAGGCAGTTCTGGATCTCAAACATGCTCTGCAGTTTGCCAAGGCCAGCAGCCCTGCCCTGCCTGTTGCCATGAATTCCAGGGCGCTGCTTGGAATCAAAAAGTTATCAGTCTATTCCCATGACAGTGAGGAAGACTGCAACTCCTTCTTTTTCATAAGGGAGCACAACCTGAAGAATAAAAAATACAAATGAAAACCTAAAAATACACCTGAAAGAAAAAATTAGAAAAAGGATGAAAATAAGAGACAGAGAAAAGTGAAGAATGGTAACCCTCATCTGTCATAATCCTCTTCTCAGTTGCTTTGGGTGACTAATGGGAACCTCCCATATGAAATGAACCCAGGTGACACTCACTGAACTACCTCAGTAAGGACAGTGGACAGTCTTTTGACTCTGTACATACAACTTCTTTGTGATTAGCCTTCTCTCCTTATGTATAATTATTCTTTTCTTAGACAAATACTAAACTTTGTATAGCTAGAATTCTTTGAAAGTAACCACACGATGATGCACTGTCATTTCAAGGTTTAAATGGGACTGACAAGAGGTGGTATCTTTCATCTGGTGACACAGATCAAGACACATGCCTGATGCAGATGGTTCTCATACACGCTTTCAAGAAGGAACTACATCCTTATATTTGTTTGAACAACACCTGCCTTAAAAGGATATGGATTCTGACTTGGAGCCCTATGCATTACTGTGGTGTAAATACTGTAAAAGTCATCTATACCTTTCAGTCACTGCTTTGTCTAAAAATTAAGAGCCAAAGTGAAAAAAAATAAACACAAGAGATTGACTGGCTTAACATAAATATAAGCTGCAACTCTTTCCGTAAGATTTAACAGGTTTACTTTAATAAAAAGAGTAAAAGACAATAAGAAAGGGATATCCAAAGCACCCACCACCTCTGCAGCTTTCAGATTGTATTTAACCCTCCTCAGTCATCCTGTTACATGGGGAATCCACCAAATAAAACTCTAGAAAATCTAGAGCAAGGAAGCTTCTGCTATTTTCATCCAAATACTTGGACAGAACTGAAAAAAATCCAAATGTGAAAACCTATCAGTTTCACAGCATCATTCTACCTGTTGTCTACCACATTTACAGTACAACAACCTTCCTCCTTTGTTTCATTGTACCCCTTCCCCTACACTTGGTTTAGTCCTTTCCCCCTGTACTTAGTCTCACCCTACCCAGGTATGTCAATCAGTTTGTTAATTCCCCCTCCCCTCTAAGCCTTGTAGGTGCCCTGCCCCAGTTGCCAATCCCGTGAATGTACCGCCCTCTCCCCGCCCCATTCCAGAAAGTTCTTCGCCCCTCGATGCCCCATTCGTCCCTTTGAATTACTCCCCTCCCCTTGCTCCCCCTCATTGGATTGTTATATGTGACCCCACCTATGATCCCTCCCCTCTTCCCCCTCTATTGGCTCTGAGCGGGTCACCGCCCATTTTACCACCCCCCCCTATAAAATCCTGTGTCACCCTAACATCAGGGTCTTCAGTCCCTGGAGCTGCTGAGGAGTAAAGTAGCTTTNCCCCCCCCCAATATCAGGGTTTTTGGTCTCTGGAGCCATTGAGGGTTAAACTACCTTGGATACCACACTGGAGTCCCCTCCTTCCTTCTTGCTGCCGCTCATGCGTGCAGACCACCCTGCATATCGCGAGCCTCGCCCCCCATGCTGGGACTTGCTTTCGCTGAGGTAAAGGGATGGCCACAGACTCGACGCTGTGAGCCCCCGGGCAGCTCCGACAGCGTCACTCATTGCACTATCTCTTAATAATTTTGCAGTTGTAGAAAATTTTTAGTTACTGTTTTCTTTCCTCTTGGGTGTGTCCAAGACTTTGAGGTTAGGCTGGTGTATTTCTTTCCCTCTGGATTCTTGGATGATGTGGTCTTCTCTTAGGAAGAGACAGTGTCACTACCTCCGGGAAGGAAATGCCCTGTCACAGTCTTATGTTGTAAAATAAACACAGTCTTTCAGTTCACCTCTCATTTTCTCAATACCACTTCAGGAAATAAAATTTTACAAAAGAGAAGAATGGCAGCAAAACCTAATTTAACCATCCTTTGACTAAATACAAAAGGCACATTAGAACTTAACCCACCATAGCCTTACTTAAAAATGGGTGGCTGAAAGGTGCTGTAGGAAGAAAACAGATTGTCTTGGAGGCTGATGCCAAATAACTCATTGCCTGAGTTACCACTCTTCAATCAAAAAGTACATGAAGAAACTACATTTAAGTTGTTTAGACAGCAATCGCCATGGGGTTAGGCTGGCCTTTCATGTCAGTGATGAAACAGCCAAATTCTCTGACAGTGGTGAGTTACTCCTTTTATCACTGGCAGAACTGCCTAAAGAATCATCAAGGCTACAGGTGTGGAAAACATGAGGCCTCTCCAAATTTAAGTGATAAAAATACAAAGTGTTTTATTACTTTACTTTAATCTTTATAATTTATGTTTGGAAAAAAAGGACAACCCCACAATGTCACCTATAGTTAGGCAACAATGAGATTAATTTAAACTCAGTATTTAATTCCTGTAAGGAAGCTTTCTTCCAGACCATGATCTTTGCAATTCCATTCCCACATTCGTCTGCCCCCAGTCTCTCTCATAACTAAAGACATATCTTTCAGCCCTGACAAAGCCAGTATAAAGTATTGGGTGTTTTATTACAAGTTGTAACTCAGTCACTTTGGAGGTGATTTTCTTTCTCTAGTAATGACTTAGTGGAGGAAGCTGGTAATTTTTTTGTTGCACTTTAACATTGCTGGAGAGGTCCCATACTGTAAGTGAGAGAACAGCTGTTTAAAAATACTTCTCTGCCTGGCCTGATTACCTTTAAAAATCCTAAAGAAAGTGAAAGTATATTCATTCTCATGTGTAATTTTAAGTATTTGTGTTAAAAACCCAGCATGATCTGAAGAAAATCAAGTTTTGTGGGCCTGCTTTCAAATTGAGCAGAGTTTCAGTTAATAATGTAGCACACATAAACCCTCTTTTAACAGTTCATAATATTACACTGAAGACAGGATTGCTAAAAAACTTTAATTTTTCTCCCTATTAAATCAGTGTTACAGACTTCCAGCAGATGTCTTTAATAGAGATTGTTATTAAAAGAAGTATTGCATAAAATAAGTTTGGACCATTTCATCAGTATTACTTAATACCACCATTAAGAGCAGAATTTCTCCTGTATCTTCAAATTATTTCATTAATGCCTAATGCAAAGAAAACAGTAACTCATCTCCAAACTCTATAAACCTCTGTCAGCATCCATACTGTTCCTATATTTAAAAATCTGCCACTCCTTCCATTTATGGTAATTCCCTATTTGTACAGGTTTAAAAGCTTCTCTTAAGAATGTGTTCTACTAGAAATTTCAGTCTATGAGCATTTTAATTTTAAGCTGGGAAAAAAATCCATCTGCTTTTTAAGCTCTTGGGTGCCAAAGAGGTTTTGTAGTGTCAGGTATATTTCCGAGCAATGTATCAGCTAATAAATGTACCTTTGAATGTTTAACTGTCTGGGAAATGTTATTAAATATAATAATTTTTTCAGGGCAAAAGCCCTACCAAAGGTGATGTCTCTGGATCAAACTGTCTGTAATACTACATGCCTGAGATAGGTACCTAAGCCACAATTATACTCCTGCCATAAAAAAAGCTCTGTTGCTCTGATGGGAAGGTGCAGTTCTCTGTCTCCAAAAACAAGGCTATTTATTCACCTAAGTAAACACAGATTTATGAGCTGCAGATCCCTATTTCCCTTCCATCTGTGCAGGTAACCTGATCATATATAAAGTGCAAGAGTTTTCCTAGGTCTTGACCAAATCTTGTCTCCATGTTCATATCAGCCTTTTCCCTCTACAGCTTGATTCCCACAGAAACCTAATGCATGGTAAGATGGGAATAGCAACAAGTTCTTGGTTTGGGTAAGTAGGAGCCAGGATCTAGGAAAACCTTAAGAAACATCTGGAGACACAATGGGCTTTGGAGTTGGTATTCTCTGGAGTAATTCCACTGAAAGCTGTAAAGTTACTTTTTTAACATATGTAAAAATATGTATATTTAGACTGGGTAAATTAAAGTAGACTTTGGTCGATTAGAGGTACATAATACTCTGTCTTACATACTTGTTGTATGAGTGAGAGAAAGAAAGAAGCAACGGCATAATAGTTAGGCACTAGTTTGGTTAAACCCACCTCCCCATCACAGACCTCTAAAGGCTCAACTCATGACTACACGTTTCTCAACAAGAGACCTTTAAGGCTTTCAAACAGGAAAGTTCACCTGAGAAGCCTGTCCAAAGCATCCTAGTTTTAATATCCTCTACTATACTCCGGTAGTAAAGCAGCCATAACAACCTTGAGTTATCTCCCAGACTCAAGCTTAACTGTACTTGCCATACAACATGTAGGATCCACATATAGCACAGACATTGCTTGAAAGAACTACTGTTGTGATTAGGTAACCTGTAATTAATAAACAGTTATTGATGTAAGATAACTCACCTGGATGCCTCAAGAAGTTGTCCACATCTGAGAAACAGAGTAAAAGAAAAAAACCCAAATATATGCAAGTCACAGTTCTGCTGTACCCCTGAATATAATCTTGCACAGCAGGTCGCCTTGCCCACCTTTTCTCTATGCACTTTGGCTGCTTCATCTGTTAAAAACATAAATCAGAGTTGCCTGGAGGGACCAAAATTTAGAAGGATGCCACCACAGACCAGGGAGCTGATGACTGACTCTAACATCTGAGAATAGCTCTCAGCAAGCTGCTGCTTTTCTATCATAAGTGGGATAATTTTTTCCCCCTTTAGGTACACACATTTCATAGCAATATATTCTGTTGCTATTTAGGATTCACTGGCCACTTCCATTACAAATGTTCTTTTCCTGAGACTTATAACCACAGCTTTTGTTACAATGTCCGCTGCCAGACAGAATTTGCCCCTTTCTGGGTTTCATCGCAAAACCAGCACTGTAAGGCACCTTCTCTGAAACTTTTGCAATTCTTTTGGCAATCTTGAGGTGATGTTAAAACAATAGATAGCTTATGGTCAAGTGTCAGCAAAAATTCTCAACTAAAAGTTGATCTGTCTGTTTAAAAATAAAAAAATGAGGAATCCTCTGTATTCAAAGAAGAATCACATTGAGTGGAGGGTTGAATCCAATGATAGAAAGCAAAGCAAATGTTTGTGTGAACCCCAGCGAGAATCAAAATAGCAGCATTTTGCACTGCTCTATTTATAACTCCATAATTTAAAATGGTAAGACCAAAAATAGTCATTGCAATATGTTAGGTCAATGTAATTTTTCTTTCCAAAAGAGATAAATTAACCTAATTTTTTTTTTTTTTGGTAGAGAGTAGTAAAATAAATAATAAATATTTTTCCAGATAGTTTTAGGGGTTTTTTTCATTTCTTAAGTTTTAATCCTTTGTGGCAAGAGTTCCTGGCATCTGAATATGGTCTTCCCTTCATCGGACTTCATTTAGGATCTACATCTATCAAGGGACTTTCAGAAATACATAATGATTTAACAAGGCAGCTAGTTCAAGTGGGGGATAATTAGGCTTTCACCCTCCCCTTCACTCTGTGCCACCGTTTTTTACTCTCCATCTCCATTGTACCCTTAAAAGCAGCGGATCTGCATCCAAGCATTGTGCACTCCCCACAGCCAACTTCCTCTGAAGCTGCAGTGTGTAATTACAACCAGCTGCTGAGGGCTGCTGAGAGCAGGGCACTCAGCACCTTCCTGCCCAGAACTAAGCCCAGGCTTTGGGAGCCCCCAGGATTTGGGAACCCCCAGGCTTTGCTACATGGACACCCACAAGGAGGTTCCCACACTATGGTAGTAGAAGTTAAGAGAGAGCAACATTCCAAATTAGCCTTCAGAGATACTAAAAGGACTGCGTATTTCAGCTTCCCTCCCCCTTTTCTCCTTCCCCTAAATCCATCTGTTTAAAGGAAAGAAAGCTTCCTTCTCTGGATCCGGCTGGTGTTCCGAGTGACCCACTCCTGTGCTGCTCCCTCCCTGGCTGACAGCCGGCACCGCACATCCCACAGGGCTGTGCCGGGGAGCCGTGCATCCCCACAGAGACAGAAACCGGACATTAAGACCCTTTTTGAAAGGTATGTGCTGGCTCCTGTGAACTTCACCGGGACTGCAGGATTTTTATTTTCTAAAAAGCAAAAGCCTCGCTGCCAGTCATCAAAGTTCAAGATAAACCTAAATGGTGTCCTGAGGCGTGTGAGACTCAGGGACAAAAGCAAAGTGGTGAAGTAGCAGAGCAGGCTGTGTAGGCACAGATACACACCCGGACTGGCTACTTCTTTGTTCTGCCTTTTCAATTTCTGGTAACCTCTGAAACTTAATTCCTTATTAGTATTCCTGAAGAAGAATGCAAATTTCCATTTGTCCACCTTCAAGGATGGACCTCAAAATTCTAATCTTGACCTGTTGGAAGGAGCAAGCTCATCTGACTTCCGCATTTTAAGCAATTTGTGATTCCCAGTGACTTAGCTATAGGATTTGCTAAAGGAAATTTCTTAGGCTTCTAGCTATGAACAGACTTAACAGAGGAACAGAAATGTTTAGGGTCTCATACACCTCGTGTTACAAAGCACTAACAATTGAGTGTGCTAACTCAGAGGACGCTGTCATGTAATTACCACTTTTAGTGCTAGATCTGTCCTTTTCCAACTGAATCGCAGAACAGTTGAGGTTAAGAGATGCTTCTAGAGATTGTCTGCTCCAAGTGCTCTGCTCCAAGCCACAAGTTCAGAAGTATGTTGAATTTTGACTATCACCAAGGATGGAGATTACACAACCTTTCTGGGCAGCCTGTTCCACTGCTTGGTATTTAGAGACAATCCTTTATTTCTCTTTGTACATCTTTGAGAAATAATAACCATAACGACAGCATTTTTACAATTTTCCTTCAGAAAAAACCTGCACTTTCAGGCATGTTAACCATGAAAAAAGTCACTCTTACAAAAGTTACTCTCAAGAAAATGAACTTAAGATGGAAGTGCAATAAATAGTGCAAAAATCCTTATTAGCCTATAGACCAAAGTAGAAGCGGTTTAAGACTGTAAAGACACAAGCTAGGCATGGATAGCTGTTCTGATTAAAGGACAAAGCATTAGGAAAGAAGAAGCATGTTAGAGATGTCAATACCAAAGAGTGACTGGAATTACTTAGAATGCTTCAAGGTAATAAATCTTCAGCAAATGGAATTTACTTAAGAAAGGAGAAATTTAGGTCAAATTGTAGGAAAAGATTTCTAGTGGTAAAGTACAGAAGGTTATGGAGAATTTGCCTGAAGGACGAGGCATGGCATATAGCTTAAAACTTTTAAAACTACGCTGGAAAAAGCACTGAAGTGTTTGGTACACAATAATCCTACACCAGGAAGGAGAAAGGCTAGACGATATAACTGGGCTTTTCCATCTCTGCTTTCTGTGATTCAGTGGTAATTCCACTGGCCAGTTCCAGTTTCAAATACAAAAATCCAGCATCAGCTGTAAGCACCCCCTGTTAAAAGCAAATGTTGTAGAAGAACTTATCCCTTCATCCCAGCACAGAATGCAAATGCTCTTCAGAAATCAAAACAGATTGCATATTTTAACTTTTATTTGAATATGCCTACATTATGAGGAAAACATTAAAACTGTGAACAGTAATTGTGTTTGTACTTACAGCAGGGTTCAGATGTGTTCAACCTGGGTACTTACACTGAAATTTCCAAATTTTGAATGGAAATTATACAGATACTGTTTAATTGAGGTGGATTCTGTAGGTACTGTTAAAATGTTGCTCAGCATGAGGAAGAGGATAGATCTGAGATTCTGTGAACTTTCAAAGGCAGGCTTGTACCTTTCTTACTTTCTGCCCTTTTTTTTTTTTTTTTTTTTTTTTGAGCTGTTGCTGGAGGAATAAAGAAAAAAAGGTAGTATATTTTACATAGAGTCCTCTAAAAATCTGACTCTTTTCACTTAAAATAACCACTATGTGGTCTTGATCTCAGGCTTGGAAAGAGATGCAGCTCTCTGCATTCCAAAATCCACAAAGGCCCATGCTGTTCTTGGAAAGCCCTTGTCCTACCCCAGTTGATCACAGGGGATTAGCAAGGATTGGGCCAGCAGTCCCGCTAAACTTCACGGAATAGATGAATTACATCCATGGTACTAAAAGCGAGTAAGCATTGTAGGACTGGATGATAAAAACTATGCACAGAGTGCCTTGGCACTACCATTTCAGTTTGTATGAGGAGTGTGCTTTTGAAGAGATTTGTCCTGATAGTTTCATCCTGGCTGGTTCAATCCATGACGCAGTTTGCAGTCGGATTAATTTCAAATGAAGCTAAACTGGAAGATGTGTTCCAGCCATTACTGGACATTCAGTCCACTGCTCCAGACCAAAGCTAGCACAAAGTGAAGTATCCTGAAAAGCACATAGCATGGTCATCCAGCACCAGCTAGATTCACTGTATAGATCCACTCCCACTGCATCGCACTACTTCCTAATGTAGATACAGCCCAACGGCTTCTGACAGACCTCTTCCCAAAACCGATGGTCTGACTAACAAGACTGTTAGGAAATTAATGGAGAACCTGAAGCAACATCATGGACACTACAAGTCTGGCTCATCAGTGACTGCTTATTTCTGATCTCCTTCCTGAATCTAGCCTTTTTGATTATTTCAGCACTTGCACTAAGCGAAGTGTAAATCCTGCGGGACGGGTGTGTCCCCCGCACACCATTCAAAGCACGGAGCAGGAGCCCTGAGGCTCCAGCCTTTCAGCCCTCCGATCATCAGCAGGCCCTTCCCAGACCCGCTCCCGCTCCACGGCGCACCGTCACTCGCTCCGCTCCGCGCTGCCGCTGCAAAGGCGCTGGCTGCGCCCGGAGGGAACGCACGGCAGGGCGGGACAAGCCCCGCGGTTCGAGATGCGGCGCTCCCCCTGGAAAGGCTGTCCCAGGCCGGCCTCACACCGCTCCCGCCGGGTGCTGGCAGCGGGCACGCCCGTCCCGCGCCCGGGACTGCCCAACCCGGGATGCCCTTTACCCAGCGGCACAGCGCCGAACCCCAGGCTTCAGGGAAACGAGACCTCGAGAACACCCGTCGGGAACTGAAGCTAAGCTGCGGAGTGGATTTTCCCGGAGCGGGGCGCGCTCCTCCGGCACCGCACACCGTGTGCCAGGCCGGAGCTGTCCCCGAGGAGCTGCCGGCGGAGAGCCGCCGCCTCCCCAAGCGGCTCCCCGGGCGCCGCGCCCCGCGGGCCCCGCTGCAGGGGCGCCACCTGGGGGCCAGCGGCGGCACCGCGCCCGACCCGGCCCGGGGCAGTGGCTGAGGAGCAGCTTACCAGAGGGAAATGACTGGCACAAATGGGCAGGGAGAGGACAGGTGCCGCATGAGCGGCTGTAGCAAGGTCCCTGAAACTGATGCAGCAAAGCGGGACATAATACACCACATATTAGAAAGAGGATCAGCTTTCATTTGAATAAAACTTCATATAAAATGTTTTGACTAGAACAAGTGAAAATTATGTAGAGAAATGGAAAATAAAGTAAAATACAACACCTGCTTATCACCTGCCAGGTGCTGCAGATTATCCTTTTTTCTTTTTTTGCAGTCACCCCAGCCCAGGACAACAGCAGTCAAACATGACAGGTGATCCTGTCACTGACAGCACTCAACACACAGAAGGAGATCGAAATGCCTTGGCTTGTAGAGCCTTGTGAAAAAGGGACAGGGCTGCTCTTTGCACAGGTATCAACACCATGCAGAATGTTCTGCTATGAAAACAAGTGAATACAGTTCAACTAGATGAAATATTTCACCACCCTCGGATGGTGACAAACATCCCAGAATGATCAACATGGTGTAGGCAAGAAAAAACTTACATTTGAAGAATTTATAAAAGTAGTTATTTCATGGTGATGGCTGCAGTAATGATGGCTTGGGTGGGCTCTGTGCTTTATGTTCCTGTTACCTCTATCTATCCAATCTAGAAAGGATGAAGACAGCCTGATTCTAGAACTGCAAACCAAATGTCATGTGACAACTGCAAGGTGGGCACACAGAGGCCTGGCTGCAACCAGAGTGGTAAGAAAGCCTTTCCACAGAAAAACAGGTCTCCAACTCAGGACAAGCAATGTGAATCAGCAGAGTCACTCCTGGGGGGGAAAAGGCAAACATATTCGGTGTGCAATAGGAAATTACTCTGTGAGACAAGTGAAGTAATCTTTCTGCTGTATTCATCACTAGTAAGGCATCAGGCTTGAGTGCAGCACCTTGGTCTGGGCACATTTCAAGAATGTTGTTAACTGGAAAAACAGCAGGGAGCAACGAGAGTGATCAGAGGGTTAGAAAACATGGCCTACAAAGAAAGATCAAAAGAACTGCAACTGTTTTATGTCCAGATGGGAATACTGAGGAGGAGTAGGGCCACTGTTTTCAAAGGAAAGGAGTAATTTGTTCTGCCTGCCCACTGTGAAGAAGTAGTAATAGATTTAAATTGCAGCAAACTTTTCTAGTGATAAACACAGGGAGACATTGAAACATATTGCCTGGAGAGGTTGTGGTGTATTTGTCACTAGAGAACAAATTAAACAAACATATTTTTAGACTGATATAAAAATATCAGAACTCTTACTGGAGATTACCAAAAAAAGTTTACAGCTGCCAGAGATCCCTTCCATTTCTTTTACTGTTACTTTATGAAAGGAAAAAAACGTTTTTTACTTAAAACACACACAAAAAAGGCACACAGTATTTACATTTTTTAAGCTAGCTCACGGAATGAATTGAAAAACCAAAGTATTTCTGTATCTCAGCCCCCCGTCAATGAAACGGAGGTAGCAATACACAATTTATGATACTGTGACTCTGTAATGCATTATTGTAACCTTGTGGATGCTGAGAAAGGAGGTGATATACAAATGTAAAATATCTCCAGACATCCTCAGTTTTTTCTTACTCGCATTGCTTTAAATGCTGCAATTTGTTTTCCTTTCTTCTCTAAGAGTTCACAGTACACTGTGATCTCTCCTAGTAACTGAAGTACACCTCTTCTCAAACAGGAACAAACCAGAGCTCATGTGGTTTAATAGAACACAGCAGTTGAGAAATACCTCTAGATCAAAAACCCACAAACCCTAACCATTGAATTTCATACTACTACAAGTTTCTTTTATTGTGTAAATTGCATCACAAGAAATTTCTAATTCAGGAACAGTGAGAGGATCGTTTCCTCTCACTTAGGCATGTTAAAATGTCTACTGAACAAAATCTACTTCCCTAAAACAATTAGTGAACATGTACAGCCAACACTAACAGTGACTGTTTAGAAGATCTATCAAACCAAAACAGAGCTGAAGTACCCCATTACTACTTCCCTTCCAAAATGCAACAATGGGACTAGATTCACTAGAACTTTAAAATATTCTTTGTTGTTAATAAAGTTTATATTTAAAGAAAAACAATTCAGGTGAATATGGCATACTGTATAATCCACACAGATAACTGCAGATCCACTAAAAACATTGATCCCAAGCTAAAACCATTTTTAGCAGCCTTGTTCAGAAAATTCTTTCTAATCATCTTATGACAAATGCTTGCTTTTTTCAGATTTCTGCCATGATATCCCAAATAAACCCTGCCTCTTCTTGCCACACCAGTGTCCTGCTCTCCTGTCAGCTTGGCAGCCATTTTTCTAAGAAACCACTAAAGACTTCCAGAACCCTATTTCCCTGTGATACCAGCACTGTGGCTATGACAGTGTAGAGGCAGCGTTCAGGATGGAAACTCTGCATGAGGAAAGCAATAGTGACTGGAGATAGAAATACGGCTGTGGCACACATCAGTGCAAGGCCTCTCAAAAAACATTGGAAGTTCTCCTTGATCCTCAGCAGAAACTTAATCCTCATTCCTGTTGTTTGCTCAGTAAAACAGCATTTTCATGTCCAGATCTGACATCCATTTTTCCTGAGCATATGTATAAATGTATCACTTACTAAAGTGACTGGGATTATTTACATACACCATGTTCCTCATATGCGCACTTATATTTAAATATTTAGGAACACAATCCTGGAAAAGTAATTTGAAAAGTAATTTCCTTTTGGCATACCAGCTGCTGAGATGATTAAGTCACTACTTTTTAAGTTCTCCAGCTCTCTAGAGACCTCTTACATTTGGCATTATTTGTAGAAGTGCAAAATACCTAACTCCGTTCTAGCTTCAGTTAAAAGTTGCAATCAACTCATCTTAAAAAGAATTATTACTCTTACAAAGACAACATAGCAAAACTGCTGTTACATGCCACTGCTCCTTTTTTTGCTGCACTGCTTTTAAACTGATTACTTGTCACTTATTAAAACTCTAGATGTGGCCCTTAGAGACCACGCTTAGGCTTAGTGGTGAACTTGGCAGAGCTGGGTTAATGGTTGGACTCAATGATCTTAGAGGTCTTTTCTAACCAAAATGATTCTATAGAGACAAGTATAACAAAGTACATTTAAAAGCATATTTATAATATTTTAATAACTACAGTTCAACATAGGAGTTGTTTTACTTTGCCTTATATTGATATATTTAAAGATGCAGGGGAAATTTGGCAAAGATGTGACCAGCAATCAAATGCTTATAGCACACAGGATGTCAAGGAAAGTCAGACAAGTTACCTTCACTTGTGCATATCAAAAGCCTTCTCTGCAAGATGTATCATGTGGCTTTTGCTATTAAAAAAAAAATCATAATGATAAGCAGAAATTGAGAGTAACGATCAAATATATTATTAGTGGGGCTGCTCAATTGTTAGTACCATACATTATTTTCAATCTTTGCTTTCTGCAACTCCCTAAGATTTCAAGTGGAAGCAGTGTCACTGCCACCTCTCTTGTGTACTTGGGGAAATGTTTCAACCTTCTTCAAAACCTTTCAGTGGGAAAATTTGAGAGTCAAGAGTCAGTTCTCAGGTAATACAGTTTATTGAATCAGCTATGGAGAGGTCAAGAGTAAGGCACGAACCACTGCAGTTCTGAAGAAAAACCTAATTTGGGGATTGAATCAATCTAAAAACAGGAATAGGGAAGGAAACAGACACGAACTCTCCTGACAAATAGTGTAGGAGTATGAATCGAGGAGGGAAGCTAAAGATGATGAAGAAGGAACTGATTCATTGAGGTACCACAGTAAATGAAGTCGACCTGCAAACCAGGGGGCAGTTGAGTTCAGGTGTGATGAGATGCCTGAATACCTAGGAGAGCTAATCTGATGTACAAGGACCAAGAAGTGATGGAAGGAAAGGGAAGAACCAAAATTTTACAGAATGTCTAAATAAAGGAGATGGCATTATGAAGTGGGCAAAGCCTGAGTAACTGTCACTGTAACCCTCACACCACTGTCACTGTAACTTCTACCTTCCAGGTTATGGACTTCTGCTTTGTTGCACAGACTTGTTTCCATTTAGCACCATCCTTGCTAGACACTGGGACAGATCAATAGGGAAAAAAAAAAACCCAAACCAACAGAATACGATATTCAAATTGTATGTCACAAAGAAAAATACAAAAAGAAGAACATTAAACAGGTTAAATATAAGGTGTTAATTATGACAGTCCAAAATTTTAAATACTTGACATCGTAGTCACAATAGTGTCATTACAAATTAGTTGTGTGTGGACAGAGTATAGACAGATACATAAATTATTCTCATTAATGAGTGTCTATAGAAACACTATGTACAATATATGATTTTTAAAAATACTTAAACAATAAATTAATTAGTCTTAGATCTTTATATTTTATTAGGAAAAAATACTTTTATTTTGAAAAATGTAATGTTGGATTTATTAATGCTCTTTACTAAATATTCACCATTCTCAAAGCTGAAAATTATTCCAAAGCAATGGATTGTTTTATTTGTCAGCTACACATATTAGTGCAAGAAGAGCCTCATTGAAACAGGTTCTTAACCTGCATTAAATTGACAAGCTGGCAGTAAATATCATGCAAAAGACAGGGCTATTGATATCAGAGTATGAAACAGAGGTTCAAATCCTATCGTCCCAAACTTGGTCACAAGAGAAGATATTCGGTCCAATTAATGAAAGATGAAGATGTCTAGAAGCACAGGGATATAACAACACAAGCACACTTAAAAGCATTTTAAGTGAGACTGTGGGTTTTCAGCCAAGATACACGTGTATCTACCCTGATTCGACTGAATTCCTTTTCTAAAAATGCTCTCTATGCTTATGATGCTACAAACATTCGGATCCAATGAAGTTAAACAGAACTGATGGAAGCTGCAGGTCACCTAATGAACTGACAGAAGCCATTGTTCCAATAGACCAATATGTCATAACTCAAGATTAACACCATCTACTTGCTACAACTTCAGTGGTGGTATAAGAGATACTATTTATAGCACAGTATGAATAGTTTCTATTCAAATTTGGGTACAGTTTTTTTGATGGAATGTGCTTGAACATCTACAGAGGAGTTATCAAACAGTCCATCCAGCCTGAACTGTTTGTAGGTCAGGAACTTCCTTGAGCCAAAGGTAGAGATTAAATTGGTCTCAGTCTTTTGTGCTTTGAAAATGCGTCCACTAACCTTGCTGTCAGACTTTCTGAAGAATACAGCACGATAATGCAAAATAAATTGTGCATAGTTTCATGCCAAGTTTCAGGATTAGCTGTGATGCAGAACAGATGAATTTTTGAAGCAGGATTAGATAAAATACTTAATTAAGCAAGTTCAGATTCCTTAGGAAAGATACTGGGGTTAGGACAGAGTGAAGAATTCTGCAATAGTAGAAATAGACATGCACAGGGTCAAGTCAGTGCTACAATTAGCAGAAAAGGTGAAAAAGCAGGCGTTTTTCTCTCTCAGAAAAATCCATCCAGATTTAGGAAATTATGATTCATTTTAGCAAATGACAGAAATGTCAATAACTTTGGATAGAAAGCCGACTAAAAAAATTGCAAAATCTGCTCTTTCACTTCTGAGAAGCTAAAGGCATCCAATGTAAATAAAACTGCTATAATCCCTGCCATCCACCCCATGGCATATTAGACATTTTAGATAAGACAAGGAAGTTTTAGGATGCACAATTCTATAATGTCTGTGCAAAACCAGATGAGAACTATAGTTCCTTTTCTATACATCAAGGCATTAAGATTTGGCATTAAGAATGTGATGGCTACCTTATATTTCAGAGCACTTTTACTTTGGAGTTGCTCTGTTGGGAGCCTTGCAAGCGGGGGTTATCACCACATTCAGAATCTGCCCAACACAAATGTAAATGCACTCCCAATTTAAGCTTAGCCAGCAGACTATCTGTGTTTCATGCAAAAGTACCATGAACTAAGTTCAGAAGGAGAAACTGAAAAAAGGATAGGGAATAGATAAATGAAAGGGGAAAAGGCCTAATTTTGGAAGTTCAAGATTAGGTTAGGTAGTTCATAAGAGAACACTGAAAGGAAGTAAATGTGTGAAAAATAAGAACTAGAAAGTAATTTTCTTGGAGACCACCAATTGTTTTGTATAAGAAATGTATTACAAAAACTGCAAGACAAATTCTGCTTTAACTTACAGCAAAATATAATCATGCATATGTGCAGCTTCCCTGGAAGCCTACCCGCAGGTAATTTTCTCCAGAGAAGCTAGCTCACAAAATTTCTGCTGCTTTTAGTTGCTGATAATTTGAAGCATGGAATATTATTCTCTTAGTGATTAAATAATTCTATAGGAATACCATTGTTACTGAATCTATATTTCAGTTTGTATTTTAGCTCAAGTTAAAGACACGACATTAGTCTAAGTTAAAGAACAGCACTGCTCCAGATATTTCAAGCCCTACTACTTCATTGTTTGGCTCCCTGAGGCAGATGCCACTGGATCCAAAGAATGGATGCTTTTGAACTGGGAGACACGTATTAGTTCTACTATTCAATTAACTGAGCTCCATGAATACACTTGGCTGTCTATAAACACCAATGTGCTGTCACAGCTCAGGGCTCCAAACTGTTGACATTAAAAAGAGGGGATATAATTGATTTCATTCTCGTAACCTGGAATGTAAGTAACTTAGAGAACGGACCATAAAAGGAAGTTCAGCATCTGCCTATAGTTTCACATTTTCCAAACAGGAATCACATTTAATTATAGAGCCATTTCTAGTAAATCTCCAAAGTTATGTTCCTGGTGTGCCCAGAAGGACTTCCTCCTCAGAAAGGAAGTGTGGCCACAGGTAGCTCTGGGGGCAGGAAGGACAGGGAAGATGATACAAACAGTGGAATCTTTCAGACCAAAGAAAAGTACCTTTTTGTGGAAAGAGCCATGTTAAGCAGCTGTAACCCATCATGTAAGACAAGGAAATCGAAGGAAAAAAAGACTGATTCCTCCAACAGGATGACGCTTAGTTCAGGTAAATTAATTTATGGGCATGTAGTGAGCCAGAACAGTAACAAAAGCAACAAGCTGCACTAGGTTGTTAAGGTATTTTTGGAAAAAAGACTTCTGTGATTTAATTTGATAAATAAGAGAGAAGGGAACGAATTACACATGAAGGAAACTTAAAATGCCTGAAATATGGGAACAGGTATTGAGCTTGTTAATAAAATAGAAAAAAACCTGTCAGTAAAACAATTTTCATTACTCATTCATAACCTGAAGGTTTTCTTCCTTAATCTAAATATTCATAGTCTTGAAGAAATGGAAAAAAGCTCCAAGTAGGAGAAAAGTTAAATAATCAACAATTAGAGTTGTTTTCACATTCACAGCATCAATTTACTCGCTGAAGAGTAATAAAATTTTAAAACAGAATTTTATTTTTTTAGCTCAAAAAACTCTGTAAAGATGATGTGAGCAGAATTTATGAATATGTTTTTGAAGAAAGATGTCTCATCTGGTTTTGCATGTCTGTGTTGATCAAGGAGTTAAATGGCTGGAAAATGGACAATGCCCAAGAAATTCTTCATTATAAAATAAATTGTTTACATGGGTTTCACTTATTTGTGAAGAGTGAAATGTCTGGGGAGACCTCTTTTTTACCCAAGAATTTTACAGACCATCTTTAAAATAAACTGATGTGTAGACAAGAAAGAATTTTGAAGAAATAGCCAAACTTTATTGACTGAAGTCCTGGGATAAATCCTGACAATACTCACTCTCCAAACATACACCAGGTTGCAGTTGTGAAGTGATGGCATTAATAAAACAAATTCAAGATTACTGCAAATTCAGAAAAATAAACCAAAGGAAGCTGGTTAATTAAACACACTGTTGCCCCTTCACCCTGGGCCAAACCACAGTATGTTGACCTCTTCAAAGGGCCACTGCAAAAACAACATGGTATTCTTTGACTATTTCTTTGGCAAGATAAGATTTCTCTGCTAAAAATTTATATAAAATTGTGGTTCTCTGAACATACTAGGGACAAAGAGCTGTCGTTCAGAAATCTCAGCCTGCCTTTTAATCAGTCCTGTGCTTTACTGATCTGTCTCTCTTGCCTCTCAAATAAGCTTCACTGGTGTTCTCACTTAGAAATGCCTTAGACTCTACATTAGGCAGCAGCAGCAGCAGGGAAATCTCTCATCTCCTGAGCTAGCTTTTCCACATCTCTTCTCTGTGAAGACCATGCTACCACAGGCCATAGCTTCTAGTGTTTCACTTTTCTTACTGTGAAAAGGACCTAATTCCATAAAGCCCAAAAAACCTGGTTATGCATGCCAAATAATTTTGTCATTAACTGACACACTTCCTATCTGGGTCCCAAACGTCAGCTCTGAGAGTAACACAGTCCAGCAAGAATTAAGCAACTCAACAACTGACTTAATGAATAATTGTTTTATCATTTTTATCTCAGCATTTTCATGACAAAAACCCAAACTGACGTCCATCTTGTCCACATCACTCTAGAGCTTTTTTTTCTTTCTCTCCCAAATTTCTTTTAGCAAATCAGGAAAGGGTATTTCCAGTTCATCCCTGATATGGAATGGCAGGAGCAGAATATGAACATTTTGCTCTATTTCATTACTAGAAACTAAAATTGCAAGTCATACATTATTCTAGTATCATGGAAGCTTTTAACTGCAATAGAGGCTAATTCTGGTCTCCATGTTCCTTCTTCCAGGAGACTGAGATATTTCCACTTCTGACAAGCAAGGAGGAAAAATGACAACTGTGTCTTGTCAGCATCACATTTTTTACTGAAGAGTCACTTCCCTGCTCTCCAGCATGGAGAGACAAACCTGCAACACTGTCAACAGACACCAGCAACATAATTTTCTTTATGCCTGGACTTAAAAGCAGCAGCAACATCAAAATACTGATTTTTGTATTAACATGAAGAACCTCTGAATCCAAAGTCCTCATCAGAGTGATGCACTTCATCTCCTGCCTATAACCTTTCCTTCTTACAGATACCAGAGGAAAAGTTGTGTACATTTAATCACTGCTGTAAATTTCAGATAGTGCAAGTCATTTCTCCATGGAGGATTTAGAACTCACCTGTAGCAAGCCAGCAACATCATTTGTGTTCTATGTCAGACAGTAACTTCAAATAGTGGAGTTCAGCATCAGAGGGACTCTGAGACATAGCTGAGTTGAAAAGTGCACAAACTCCCTTTTCAGTGCTGAAAAATGTTAAGTCATGCGGTTGACTCCTGGAATGGTTTCCCTTTTTCATCCAGCCTATGCAGAGATTGTGAAATATGGGTACGCATACAGATAAACCTTCCGTAATGGGAATGGAGCCCTTTAGAAATCTGCAGACCAGTGAGTTTTGGGGGGAGTTAGATAGTTCTGCGGAATTTCCATCCTCCCTACTCCCTCTTCATCCAAGCAAATTCTTGTCCCACTGGTTGTACCAGAAGCAGTTTCTCTCTTTCCAGAACAACTTCCATTTATTTTGCTTCAATTAAGACTGGTAGCCTTCAAGTAATTCTAAACAATTTGTGAGAGGATTGATTCCTCTTCAGAGGTGTGGTAAGCACTGAGACATCTAGGTGTGACAAGACTCCTTACAAGTCTCTGTGAAGCTCTGAAGCATGTCCCAGGCAAAAAAACCCAAACCCATTCAAAGCACCACAGGACATACCCTGCTGTGAAAGAATCTATTTCCTCATATTTTAAAATTACTTGATTTTCAAATGGTCCACTGAGAATCTAATGCTGGTAATTTTTCCCAGCTATGTGCAAGATCCAAGAAATGGCCAACAGTGCAGTTACATTAATCTGACAGACTTCCCCAGGGATCTGGGAAGCTTCTGCCCTCTTTGAAACTGCTTAATTAGCCCCTACTCTGCACACACATTTTGTACAGGACCAGTATAATAGAACTTGTGTCTTTGTTATGTTGGGGAAAAACATTCAAAATCCTAAGCAGAAAGTATCAGATCACTCTGCTCCACCCGGTTTGAACATATAACACACTGCTGAAATACTCTAAACAGAATCTGAACTATGCCCTGGTGAGCATTTTTCTGTCAGCTGGTTCTGGCTCTGCTGACTTACACTTGGCGAAGTCAACCATCATGGTTATTTCGTGCAGAGCAGGAATATTCAGCAACTGAATGTGGTCACATTGTTCTTCAGACCCACACAAACTTCAGCAGGTACAATTTCTTCAGGAATTTTCTTTTAAAATAACTCTTTCTCTGGCTATGAGATAAGTGTGACTTCTGAGCTTTAAGCTCAAGTTTTACCTGTCTTATCAGGTGGAAGCACTGCACCCTAACAATCAAAACATCTGCCATGGGCAACTCCGTGTATTTAAGAATTTTCCTTTTCTTCATTTATTCTCCATCCTCCAATTATCAACAGTTTTTTCTGCTTCACTTCATTCCAAGCATTTTCATATGGAAACACATTCTGTACTCCTCAGCCCTTTCAGAGATAGCTCTCAATTGTGTTTTATTTCTTGCGTTTTTAAATACAGTTTTCCTTAATTTCAGTATAAAGATTTGAGAGTCCTTCTGGTTTTACATACAAGTTTTTCAAGTTTTAAGAACTACACTGTTCAATAAATTTAGCTCTTCATATTCCAGAATGACAAGGATAAGTGAAGTTACATCATGTGAATTATGAAGTGATAATGTCTTTAGTTCTGCCCCAATCAGAAGTGTAACTGTTTAAAGCTTGTAATAATCATGTTCAAACATATTCAGATTATAATTACTTTTCTTCTGATAATGATACCCCATCTGATTGGATGATTACCTATTTGACTTTGATATGTCTCAAGGTCAAAGAAGATAATTACAGACATCTGTTTTCTAAGAAAAATAAACTCTTGAGAAATAATATTTAAAGTGACATCTGCAAATAAGCGTTTTAGAAACATGCTGTTAATGTGAAAGTCACCGGCAAGCAAATAGAACAACAAAAGCAAACTTTAAAGCTACCAAGTGATCACTTTTCATTTGTAAATGTGCAAATTTTCTTTTGTTACTTACATAAGCATAAATAACTTCAGTCTGATCAGAACATTTTTGAGTAAATGTTAAGAATAAAAATAAATGAAACTCAAGTACTGCATATTCTGTACATTTTAAACCATTCCTGTAGGCAACATCTGTTTGAAAAAGAAAATTGTTTAACCACTAAACGGGTAGTAGATTATGTACCCTATGTGTCACTATTTCCAAGAAAGAGAGGGAATTTTATTCTGAGAAAATATGCCAAAGTATTTCAGTTCCTAGCATACAGTCATCAGAATGGACTCACTTCTTTCCTTTTAATTGTCATGCTATGAGTATCCTGATCCACAGTTAGAACCAAGGCTGTGGAATACTGAAGCATTAATTACTGGCAAAGAAACAAATCTGGATAAAAGCATATGCATTTGTTTCTGGAGGAGGAAGAGGCAGGAGAAGAGCTACAGGATTTAAATTTTCTATAAAACAAATGTAGTTCACTTGGATGCTTTGCCTTTGCCTTGTACACTCTACAGCAGTTTTCTCTTCAGGCAAGTGAACACAAAAATGCTGTCAAACCAAGATACTCTGATCAAATTAATAACTTCTCTAGCCCAGTCTTAACCCATTTCTCCTATTTCATCTGCATCAACAAAGTCCTGTAGTTTCAACAGCTCTTCTCCACAGCAGACACTCAAATAGAGACTTCAGAAGAAACCTCTGCACTCTTAGCTCATCTACAGGAATGTAGATTTAAATTTCTATTTTTTTAAAGGTTAGCAATTACACTTGAGAACTTTCTGGATGCTCCCCAGTGATGCAGATCTAATTTATGTAGTTCAACAAAAACCAGAAGTCACCGTAACTTACTAAAGCAATCTTCTGACAAAAGAAACATTCTCCTCCTGTTCTTTGTAATACCAAGCCATAATAAGATCAGCTTCAATATAATTACTTCAAATATTCTGTTAGATCAGTACACACAACCACCCACTTATGTTGATCTGTAACCTTTCCAGTTTTGTGCTTCACCTTGTGGTAAATTCCTAAATTCTTACGCTTAGAATATGCCTAGTGAAAAGAAATCAAGATACCATAACTTATCTTAGGAAAGTCATTGATAACATTAGATTCAAGATGCAGTCAGTTGGCCCATGTATTTGGAAAAGCAGCTAGATGGGTTTATATTTTGTGCACTGAAATATTAAATCAAAAAATCAGGGGCCTGAAAACTTAGAATCTATTCCCGGAAAGAATAACTACACAGCTCAGTTTAATTTTAAAGTACCAAAAAAAGGTCATAATCTAAAGTTATGCAAATGGAAAATATGGAGAAGTAGGTGGGTTTTTCTACATTCCTTGAAAATCTAAAAATCCTGACAGTCACATAGTAGTGGCTAGATCCTTTTCAGGTAAAGTCTGATTTACAGGACTGTGCTATAGCCCTTAATATTATAGTAGACATCTCTCTTTTAAAACAAAGTCTGCTTTCTATTGCCAAGAAAATGAGATGCTGAAGACAATTGCATTCAAACTTTGCTAATCAAAAATTTAAATCTTCACTAGAAAACTGAAAGTCTTTTTAAACAAGTGCAAGTGAGTATTTGACGAGTACTGGAACAGGAAGAGCAACTGAACATCAAATGAGAATACAGATGACTAATGGGATAAATTAACCCAAACTAAAATTAGTATTGTTCAAATATAAAATAACAAACGGTTCTCCAGAGTAGGACAAACAGTCTAAACAGATGATCCAGAGATCATAGAAGAGATATTCCCGAATCAGAAAAAGGGAGAAGAGCACCAGACCTTGCCCAAACTTATCCTAGACATTTTTATCAGTGATACAGTTTAAATTTCTCTCTTCTGATTTCCTAATGTCTCAGTCTCTAAGAAGCATTCCTCTTTCTCTGCTTCCACAGTAGCACAGACTGAAAGAAAATGTTCCCCTGAATGCAGGACCACTTACAAACTTAGGGACCATTTCAACAAACAAGCACGCTGACTTTTTTTTTCTTATAGCTCTTAAGGCTATAAGAACATTTTTGAGTAGGTTCCTACTAGCTCTTAAGGCCTTGAACATGCACTTTGTAGTACCTGTAAAACATGTCATCTTTCCAGCCATAACACCCAAAGAAGAGGGATATAGCAAATGCAGAGATCCAGGTTGTGTGTATAATAATAATTGGGCTGTAACAATATACACCAAGTATTTTAACTGGTAATAAACCAACACGTATTTACAAAATACAGTTGGGAAAGTTTTGAACTTTAAGTAAAAAAATAACAAATCTCTGGCAATGAACAACAAATGGCAAATTCTTGTTCCTGATGTAGATGCCTGTTGCAGTAATTTCACAAACGGGAAGCCATAATTAAAGTACATTTAATTGTAATTGCTATTTCTATTGATATTTTTATTGAAATAGGAGACCCAAGTATAAAACGACCCCTAGATAACATAAGAGTTAAATGTTACTCAAGTCTCTCAAGTGTCGTTGAAACTATGGGTGAAGTTAATGTGCCACTCAAGAAGCAAGGATTATATTAACCAAATAAACATTATTCCACCTGATGAATGTTCAATTTTTTTTCTTCCATAAGCAACCTAAGCAAAGAATAGGTTCCTGGGATCCTCAGAAATAATTCAGGACAACACATTCTTCTGCTGCAACACAATTGACAGGAAAAGAGTTGTCATTTCTCTGATTATTGCAGAAGACCTTGTCTGCCTCCTTGGATTGTGAAACCTTAACAAGATAATGTTAGCAGAAAAGAGGTATCATGTCATCTAAAACCTTGCATGACAGATTACATGATTTTTGAGCTCTCTTTGTATTCTTTCCTCTTCTTAGAGCACCTACTGCTCTTCAGGAACAGAAGGAGCCACACATTTATTCAGAAATGCAAAACTTGCTTCCCATTGTAATAAATGTGTTGCACTTTGTGGGGTTTTTTTCCTTTAGTAGCAAAGTCACTCTACCAAAAGCATTCCCAGGTCTCAGAACTGTTCTCTTGTATTTCTGAAATCTCACAACATGCAACTGCAGCTTTCGTGAATTCAGGACTTATTTTCATCACCCAACCAAGTAAAAGGAGTAGCTATCAAAACATTCTCTTGTTTGGAGCAATCCTTCCCTCACATTCACAGCAAGATTTCACAGGGAAATATTCCAAGGAAGTTCTCTGAGCTACAAGCTATCTTTCACATGAACTCATATTTATTACATAGAAAAGATTGTTTGGGGACCATATGAGAAAGATCCCTGGTAACAGAATATAGTAATGACTCAACTAGAACCCAATGAATTTTTTACCTGTGAAGTGTAATACTGAGACAGAATTATGCATCTTTTTAACCATATAAATCAATTTACATTAAAGCTTTATTCCACGGATTGAATGTCAGAAGAAGAAAAGGCCCAATTACCACCCTTAGATATTCCAGAGAGCAGCAAATTCTGCAATCACTTGTTTGCCAGATTCTGTCTGTAGTCTTAACTCTAACAAATAAACTGGTTTACTTGTACATGAACTGGGAGAAAATGATGTACTTGTTACTCCAGCCAATGGCATTTTCAGTAAATAACACTTAAAAGAACCCAAACTTTGTTATGAAGGAAGGAGAATCAAGTCGAACTTCATTAGGAAAGTGGTTACTGTCAGCACAACGCAGGGCTGGTGAAAACCCATAAGTCAGGGCTTGGTTAATAATTTAAGCCCAGTCAGTTGCTCTGCTGGAGTTTGAGGCAGAGGTGTATCTATTGAGTCCTGCAAGCCCTGATGGTTCAGCTTAGCTCATGAGAATCATCACCTGTAAGGGTGGATGCACAACACTCCTTCAATGTTATAGCACCAAGGCTGCTAATTTGAGAAGCACTGAAATAATGAAGAAAAAGACCAACTTTCACTTTATGATCAGGTATATGCCATCAGCCTCTGGCTGTGGTATGGTGACATATGAAAGCAGTGCTTGGAAAAACCTTCTTACAGTTTATTCTTTACCTCTTTCACCTGTCTTTTCACCCTTCCTCCCACTTCCTCTGAAAGGAACAGTTTGACAACTGTTTTCATAAACACCTGCTTGAGGCAGATGACTTGTACTTTCCATTAGAAGTTAATCTGTTCAGCACAAGCAGATGACCTGTGTGTCTTGTATGTTCTTACTGGATAACAAATCTAAGCCATGACTTTTCTTACCCATCCACACAGCTGAAACTCTGATTCTCATCTTGATTACCACAACATCCTCCTCCCTGGCTTGCTAGATGCAACCTTGTCTGTCTTATTTCATTCAAAATACCACTGCAAAGATAATTTCTCTTGGCTGTTTTTTTTTTTTTTGGACCAGGCCATCTCTCTCTCCTTGTAGTTTTCACATAGCAGCTGCTTCTCTACTACAAACTCAACCCATTTTGATTGCTCAGACTTCTCAGTTCTCTTCCTCCCTCACCTCCTTGTGCCTTACTGAGATGCTCCACTCTGATCACACTGCCATGCAAGCTTGGATGCCTAATTGTTATATTCCCAAAGTAGTGATTCCCTAAAGACAGTTGCAACTTATCGACAATACTGTCCGATTACCTTTCTCCACTGTTTTCCCTTGATGCTCTAAAGAAAACTTGGACAACAGTCAGATTCTGAGTGTGCTGAAAATTCTGCCTGGCATATGGCCAACATTATCCCACTGTCTCCTCATGTTTCCACCTCTTTTTAGTTTCTCTTAATTGCAGCCTCTTTGGAGCAGTGATCGTTTTGTTCTGTGTTTGTACAGCATCAAACACAGTGAACTCTCCATCTGCGGCTAAGTATCTGGTACACAGCATAAATATAAACAAGAATAAAATTAAAGAGTTTCACAGTTTCTTTGAGAAAATACTGCAGGGCAGAGCCTGAGGAGCTGCCAGTAAAGCTCAAGTCATATTTGTTACGGAGGACTACACTTATGTAAATTTTCCTGGCACACTTTTTCATTTTTATAGGAAATTTTAATATTTCTAGGTGGCATTTCTGGCAAAATGTTATTTAAAAATATATTTTGTCAGAAATAAAAAATATTTCAGAGCTAAAAAAATTAAGAAAAAGCATTTTTGCAGGGCTGTTGGCACAGTTTTAAGCAAGAACTTCACAAATTACTGTGCTCTACATTAAATCCCAAGGTAAGTTTTACTGTGAAGGCAATTATGGTACAGGGCAACTCAGCATTACAAATGTTGCTATGCTTATTGAGCCACTAAAAGACCTTGAATTCCTAATATTTATTTATATACCCAGAGGCCAAACTTTTAAAATCTGTGTGCCCAGGTAACAACTGCATCGCTTACTTGAGCCTCATTGCACAAAACTGACTTAAATTAGGGATATGCACTGTGGATATTAGATTCACAGCATAAAAGTGCTAAAATTAAGGATGAACAACAACAAAAAGCAGAACTAGAAATGCTGAGGTTTGATTTCCTTGCTCTGTGTGTATAAGAATTGGTTGCTGAGTTTTGTTACTCTGGCACTCCAAGAATCAAGCAAACATTCCCATCAAAACAGGAGCCTTTATAGATTTGTTCAGTTCTACTTTCTAGTCTGCTCAGAAATACATTCTGTAAAAAAAACCCAAACAAACTAAAAAAATCCCAAAAACTTACAAGAACTGTACATGAATGTTAGGCATATTTAGCAGAATGAAATGTAAATGAACTACCCTTGGACTTGCCAAGTTAGTCTGTAGTAACTGATGATAGGTGCATTCCTAGTATGCCACAAGCACTATGTGTTAGTCTAGCTCACCTTGGTGAACTGCTTTGTGAGCATATGAGAATACTCATTGCCTCATCCATAATTTAAAATCAATGACACTATATCAAGGCAATGATTTAGTAAAATGTATTTCTCCATTAGCTACTGGTAATTGGAAGCTGACCATGCACTCTGCTGACCCAAGCAACAACTGTCACAGCAACTTCAATTAAAAAAAGGTAGAAAAGTCTCTCAGTCAGACTTCTTTTTCAAACAAACCAAAAGAAATGCTTCCTTTCAAAAAAAAAAAAAAAAAAAAAAAAAGAAAAAGAAGAAAACACTGCCCTCCTTTGGATCAGATATCAACACTCTCTAGTTCAGAATACAGCAAGAAAATCCCTTCTAGAGGAGTCAAGTCTGGTATTGCATCCTTTAGCTGATTCCCATGGGTCCATCTTTGGAATTCAGCCAAAAGAATCATGATTTAAAATCTTATCTGAGAGATACCACCCTGAAATCCCACACTTCTCATGCCATGCTTGCCATGGACCTGGAGAGGGAAATATTTATTAAATGTAGCACTTTATGCAGCAGTCGTTCAAACCAGCCTCATTCTAAATAACAAGGGGCCCACTTCCAGACACTTATTTAGGGACATTACAAAATGGCTTGGAAATGTCTTCTCTACTTTCATTAGAGAGGATAATTTACATACAAAGCAATGGATTTTAGAAAACTCCCAGATAATCAAATAAAATAGCTGTAGAGACCTGGGGTCCATACACATGCAAAGCATACAACATACAGAGCATGAATAATTAGCATTAATGAGTGTCAAACTCATCACTGAAGCCTGGCTGTTGATTCCCAACACTGCTGGAGTGTGGAACTACTGCTCCACTGGGAACTAATACAAGGAAAAGGACAGAGGCCTATTGGGAAAGTCAAAGATGAAGGGGACCTTCTGTGGAAAAGATTATCAAGAAAAAAGATGTCTCCTTTTCCCTTTGTAAGGCAAATACATCCTCTCACATTTTGGTCTGAATAATGAGAAAAGTCCTGTAAAGAGTCACATCCTGAGAGAATGCTTAGATGGGTTTGTTTGTTTGCTTCCTAACCACAATTTTCCTCAGTTTGTCAAAGGAAAAATCATGCATGTATCTTAGGATCTGTCTCTTCATACGCTAGATGACGAGAACTAATAAGCCCTTTTGGGTTTTTTTTACAGAGAATCCATGGAGCTTAGGAAAGCTCTCCACTCATTAATTTCTTGTATGCGCAGACATGTTCACTTTCTGTTGGAAACCGTTCCAATGGAACACCTCTAAAGTTACTGCATTTCATTCCCAAAGGACAAAACCCATGATAATTATAAAGCAATCTTAACTTTGCACTATGAAGGTATTATTTCACGTGAAGTCGTTCATTGTATTTTCCTAAAAATAAGGCCAGATTTCCCACCCATCCCTCTCCCCAGAGAAGCAACTAGGCTCTTGCCTTATATTTATGATCAAAGCCCCTAGGAAGATGTGAACCACAACACAGAGGTGAGTGAAAGGCTTTCACGTCCTCTCCATGTCTACAGAAATTTCAGCTGAGGCACAGACACATGAAGGCTTCTTGCAGCTCC
This sequence comes from Eulacestoma nigropectus, assembly GCA_013397775.1. Classification (NCBI taxonomy): domain Eukaryota; kingdom Metazoa; phylum Chordata; class Aves; order Passeriformes; genus Eulacestoma; species Eulacestoma nigropectus. Next base: position 370,258 of record VZTE01000836.1, on the reverse strand, counting down.
TTCACCTGCTCCATTTTTTGGCCCATGTCAGGTAATTCCATCATTAGACTTGCAACTTCTGAGAACAACTTTTCTGTTTGTTGGCTTTTGGTGAGTTTTTTTCGGTAGCAGACATTCACACAGAATATGTACTGTTACTGTTGCACGCGCCTTGCAGCTGGTTCTCATTACCTGAGGTATCATTACAACTCTTGCAATTTTGTCCTGGACTGTGTCCAAATAATGGTGTATTTCCTCCTGTATCTTGAAATGATATACTTTCATAACATCTTAGCCTTGATGCCCTATAAAAAAAAGATTTGTTTGGTCCCAAAGAGGTGTTAGAAGCATTAATGCCTATGGCTAAAGAGCACGAAGTTTAAAACAATACAGATACTATTTTTTCAGGTCAAACCATTTACAGAGTAGCATTTTTGAATCTTGGAGTTTGGGGTTTCTGTCACAACTTCATTCTTTCCTTTTTGAATAGTTCACTTGGTTTGGAAATTGAGTTTCATTTCATTCTTACTGTTTTCTCTTTTCCCCATCTACTTTCAGCTTTCCCAAATCAAAACTGAAAACCTTTTCTTCAAGATGATGCAATTCCCACCCAGAAAGTTTGGTAAGCAAAGCCACTCAAACACAAATATGAGAGATAACACCTTGGAACCACTTCCACAGTCTCAAAAAAAAAGAAAAAAATTAAACTTCTCGAAAAAACCCCTTGCCTTGATAAAACATTTTTGAAGTGAAACGCGGGAACAAAATGAGTGCTCCAGCATTTAAATGCTGTGACTCATGGATTTAGATTTAAAGTACCAGAATTTTTCCTTAATACATTCAGATACTTTACATTTGTGTTCAGCTTCTGCCAGGGTTCAAAGGTATCCTTCTTTTAGCTTTCATTCCTTATCACAAGTCATGCATTTTAAAAATAAAAACCATGAAGATTCTCACATAATTTCAGGTTTGTTTTTTTTTTAAGGAAACACCAACTATTTTAAGGCTCATGATAAAACTAAGATCTACGCACAATTCTACTAAAGTCACTGGGAAATAGCCCATTTTATAGAGGAAAAAATACGTCCAAAGACCCCTTCCTCCTCCAGAAATTGTTTTTATCATACATGAAAACATCTCTTGCTCTCAACTGTGATTTCCCTGCTATTGTATTGTATAAGCACTATTGATCATCAAGTCCATTAAACACATTAGTCACCTTAAATAATTCATCTCTCCAGACCAGCTTTGGCCACAGATGCCGTCAGTAATAACCCTCCAGGAGAATTGTACTAAAGAAAAGCCAGTGTAGCTGCAGCTCAAATAGACAATATCCAAAAATAAGCAAGAAACAAATGACTGAGCAAATGTGTCACATGATTGCATTCCACTGCAGATTCCTCTAGAAACCAGATGTGTGACAACAGGAAACTTGAGATCTTCTAATGGGACATCTGCATGCAAGCGACAATAATATTTATTAAAGTATGGGGCTTTGAAAAAATAGATATACATGCATGGACTTTGTCGTTCTTTGACTGACACATACCTTATTCTGCAGAGTGCTCCAAGTGAGGAGCAGCAGCCTGTTTATGTGCTTTGGTCACTGTTTCAGCACAGAAAATGATAAATGCCGTATTTGTTTCAGCTAATAAGTCATCAAGGGCTTGGAATTCTGCCTGCTACTCTGGACACAGTCCTCTTCACCAGTTGCATCTTACAGGGCTGTGAACAAGCCAAAATCCTCCCTTGGTACACACACAAAGTACCCAAGACCAGCATATGCAGTTCCACGTGACTCTCTTTCAAAGCCTGCAGCAACAGCAGGCAGACCAGTAACAGTATCCAATGAAGTTCATCAAGCCCAGAGTAGGCAGGATTCAGGCTATGAAGAGATTGCATCTGATTTTGCAAAAAAGGTTTGAAATGGCAAAATGCTTTATGTATTGCCCCTATTTTTACCCCTGGTAAGTGGTAAAGTTCAGAGAGAAGATGCAGAAGAGCTGGTGGGCTGACACCCTGTTGGACTGTGTACCAATGTCTGCCTTGCTGCTGCAGCACAAAGCAACTTACTCTACTCCTGAAACCAGCTCTAATTCTGAGGCCAGCACTGAAATCTGTACTTAAATTACATTGCTTAAGTACTCAAACTAGAGATCTCAGCACTTAAGCTGTTGTGCAGAAAATTTCTGTGGCTGCCTTGAGATCCACCTGTTTCTGGAATCCTCTTACAAAGTAAAATCTATTAGTATTATATGCATTTAATTGTTGGTTAATCAACAAGCTTTCTTTGGATTAAGCTTCCCCCATCCATTTGACAATGACAATTTTAATGTCTACACATTTAAAATCTGAAATGTTTTGCATTTATCTGCACTATGGAACAGAAGAAGCAAAACAGGTTACAGACCTGGAAGGGCCTAGGGACAGCCAAGAAGAAGGAAGAGTTCCTGTGTTCTGGGTCACGCTCACTTCAGAAGGATGTTAGTGGTCAGATACATTGTCAAAAGCAGAAGGAACACACACCCTGGGACAGGGTATGCACTGCCAAATGCTCTACGTGTCTGTATTCCAAAGACATGGAGGAAATATTTAGTGTGACTACAGAGTGATGAAAGAAAAAAAGTGTCTCATCATTTTCTGTACTGGTACCCTCCGGTGAGCTAACCAACAATTTCCTAGTGTCTTTAATGAACACTGTGAAATATTATCAGAGATGCAGAAATTAATTGAGGCCTGTTTCTGAATTACTGCCGTCTCTAGAATCAGATCAATGGACTGAAGCAGAAAGGGCTTTCATTCAAAGAGAGGAGCAGATTGATCATTCCAAAGTCCAGGGAAGAGTCCTGTTCTGCTGCACAGTGCACATATGCTGAGGCACCTAGTTAAGAATGATGATGTATCAGATGAAAGGAAAAGGAACGGGAAATAGAAAAGCACACACTAGTGAAATATAGACAGGCTCACCCATTGCCCAGTCACTGGTTTACACAGGAATCATAACAGAATCAAATTTTAAGGAGTATGTGGAGCAGTCTGAAGCAGTAGATTTTTTAATTTTTTTTTTTTTAAATTTAGAAGACAGATGTTCTCCAGGTCTGGAAAGACACAGGACAGGAAATCTGAGGGTAGAATGCACAAGTGTGAAGGAAAGTGGGTCTGTTTTAAGGCATACCTACCAGCTGTTATGAACAAGTCACTCATTTTGAGAGAGCAGATCCAAATTTAAAAAAAAAAAATTATTCATGCAGAAAGGAACAACATGTATGCATTCATGAAAATCAAATGTAGTAAATCAGGGGATATGAGTACAAGTGGGCAGTTGTGGATGGTTCCTAGGTGGTGACTTTGGATGCAGCTTCAGAAGCAGCATTTGCAAATAACGATAGGCATCTGCATAACATGACCATCTTGAAGTCTATCGCAAAATTTGGAAGACTATCTCAGCCACAACATGGCTTGTAAGTACCTTAAACTAGTAGGGTAAGTGAGAAAGGAAGCAGAGGAAGAAAATAAACACCTAGGACACTTACTGGCAAGAATAAACATACCTCAGCTTACAGATTAAATCTGTGAATAACACATTTAATACACTTCTGTCACCACCTTAGGAAACTGTTGTTCTGCAAGTACGTTACTGTTCCAGTGTAAGTCAGCCTATCATTGAACATCCTGTGAATTCACTGGTATGATTAATGCTTTATTAGCATACACTAAACATGACACAGTTCCCTCTGTCAAAGTTCACTAAAAGAGAAATGGACTGGCAGCTGCCATTTCCCAACAAGGAATGTAGTTTTAAAATGCTGTGGTTTATATACAGTGGGAAACTGATACATTGGATGCATTTTAGAATGTTTTGTGTAAGAAAAATAATTCCAAATACTACTCTTCGCAGAGAGCTTGTCTTATTGTCTTATTTGGAAAAAAAAATAAAAATCAAAAGGAGTATTTTTGGGTTTGTTTTTAAATGTGTTGACTAAAAGCAGAAGAATACATTTCCTAAGAACGCAAAACATAGTTTTCTTAGTTCAGAATCTTTTAGTGGCTTAATTACTACACTGCATTGTTTACATCATACACATCCACATTTGCAAAGCTTGTGTTCAAGTTAGACTCTTGTTCAAACCACTGTATAACAAAAGCAGAAGGACACATTAGGACTGCAGAGTGCAACGTGATGGAAGATGAGCCATTACACCTGCATTGCAACAAGGATCTTACCTACCAACAGTGCTCTGACTCTGTCCCAGTGTTCTCTGAAAGCAACAGTAACCTTCTCTTACTTGAGTGTTTTTCTGACTTAAAAAAATCCCAAAACTTTTCTAGTATTGATACACAGAAAGTACCAGAGCAACAGAAGGCACATCTTGGGACAAGGAGCCAGTGAGGTTTTGCCAAGACAGCAAAAATATCTTTCAACTCTTCCCTCTTTGAAATAGAGCCACTGAAAATTGTTTCCAAAAAGCATAGCAGCTGTGAAGTCACAGAGATAAGAAATTAGCACTGTAACAGGAAACAAATGAAGCAGGTGAAGAGGGCTGTTGAATGTTTTGATGTTGTAGCTCAGTTTGTAAGTGCAAGGCTGAACCCTAAATAAAGGAGTGGTATTGAAGTCTGCCTCAGCCATGCTGGTATAAGCACTGTTACACTATTGGTATAAACAGGAGTCATAGCACATGCTGTGGTTTAGCTAAAATACTCCATAAATCCATACTTAACTCAGAGCCAACTTTCTTTTCAGGTCACTATTAAATCACTTTAATTAGAAAACAGTTACACAGTACTTACAGTAATAAAAATTAAACCCACTACCAGGCATGTTTAGCTACGGTGTTTTAAATCTAAGCATCTACACCCTTCTGCAATTGTGTCCTTGACACAGACCAACTACAAAATCCTTAGCTTCATTTCAGTACCAAGCCTGAAGACATTATTGGGCATTTATCTACTGCTTTCATGGCCATCACAACCAGACAGTGATCTGCTGATGTGCTTGTTATCAACACCCATCAAAACCAGGCCAGCACATGGCTACGTGAACTGATATTATTGCTATAAAGTCAAACAAAAGGCTCAGGAGCAGCTGCAGAAGATGCTGTCCCCATACTTCCCCTACCCTCAACCTCCTCTGACAGTTCCTGACACCTATTTTAAAAGGCAGCCAGACAGCTGCTCAGCATTCCACAACCTCTGCTCAACTTGGTAATGAAGCCCTCAGAAAGATGAACTATTTTATAACCAAATTAACTTTTACATTAATGTCCATTACTCCAGTGAAAATAATTCACTCATGGAAATAACTAAACTCCTTGTGCTGTGACAGCTAATTCTATTACATAGCTTTCTTTTAAGCTTTTTTCTTCCTCTGTCTGCATGGCGACAGCAAGAAATGGGTACTTGTACTTTAACATGGCATCTCCTGTCCAAAGATGTTTTTTCACTAGTAAAATATCAGGACACCATCAAAGAAAATGTTTCACACCATAGCAGTCATAGAGACAACCAAGCCACAGATAATTCTACAGTGCCTTTAAAGTTATAGAACACAGGTGCATGTTTAAATATGAAGACTATTAGGGGAAGAAAGAAACAAGATCACACTGTAGACTCCTTTTAAACCCCATCTCTGTGTTGGTAAACAAGTCTTCCATGAGCAAGCTGTGTAAGTCTCCCACAAACCTGACTCCCAGGTCCTCATGGGAAGCAAAGGGCTTCTGTAAAACAATGCAGGTCCTGAGTCCCATGTTGTCTTTGTTTATATACATGTGCATACAGGCAGATACATGCACCCTAAGACACGCATCTATATGTTCCCTCTCTCCTTCAGAGGCAGAGGCACTGATTGAGGAAATGAATCAAAAAAGCCATCTGTCCAAAGGCCCTTCTTTCACAGGGAGCTTTAATGAGCTCTGAAACACTTGCAAGGCTCTTTTTGAGCCTTGGAGTCTCAACTCTGTAGGGCAGGACAAAAAACTCCTCAGGTAATTTGCTCTTTGGCGCCATATGGAGTGGAATGCACTTGGCACAAATACAAGAGCTTGACTCCATAAATTGCAGGGATTGGTGTATCTCAGGAGACAGCCCAACTCCTCCCTGAATCATATGCTCCTTCACCCAGAGGAGTCTTTCTTACTGACTCTTATTAAAATACAGCTTTTCCTCTGCAACACTTCTGCTAATGGCTTTGATCCATACATGAGTAACAACTGCACAACATCCATATTCACTTGGCTGCTGTGACAGGGTGTCTAAAACCAGCTAATAATTTACATGGAAAGCGTATCTACCAGAGGGTACCCGTACGGCCAATATAATAGAACAATATTGATACAGGCTCCAGAAGTTAATTAAACCAGTCGGATGGGGGCTTCACAGTTCAGAGAAGATACAGCCCTTAGGTTGCCCACAAGCATACAATTTTTAAAAATTCAGAGGTAACAGATTATATAATTGCATATGTTTTAGAAACTGACCTTCCAAACTAGTTTGCTGAAATGCATCTACCATACATAATATGTCTGAGAACAATAAAAGACGTAATAAAGACAAAAGATCAAAATGTCTTCTAGCTTTATCTTCATTATGAGAGCTTCGAAGCACGGTGTGGCATCCCTGAAAGAAGAAAAGAAAACCCCAACTGATCCAGAACCCCCTTGTGATACTCAAGGATCTGGAATGAAACCAGTAAGTCTCTTTACAGAGTATCAAGAATCACAGAATATGCTGAGTTGAAAGGAACCTATCAAGATCATCTTGTCCAACCTCTAGCCTTGGGCAGGAGAACTCCAAGACCAAAAAGGTAAATTTTGACCTGGTTCTGATCAATATGAAACAAAAAATGAGCAACTCAACACGGTTCTGAAAATGCAAGACATGCTTGGTTTTCAATAATGTCTGAAAGCAGCTCTCAACAACTTCACTGACACCAACAGAAAAGCTTAAATAAAACAATTAAAAGACCAGAAGAAAAAAACTAAAAAGCAGCATTACATTTATAATTTCTGTAAGCTGCATCAATTCCAATGCTTGGTGTCATTAGAGTGGTGAATGGTACCAGATCCACTTGGTGGCCATTCACTAGTGGTGTCCCCCAGGACTCACTATTGGGCCCAGTCCAGTTTTATATCTTTATTGATGGGGATGAGGGGTTCGAGTGTACCCTCTGTAAGCTCGTGGATGACACCAGGTTGGGTGGGAATGTTGATCTGCTGGAGAGCAGGAAGGCTCTGCAAAGGGATTTGGAAAGGCTGGACCAATGGGACAAGGCCAATCGTGTGAGGTTCAACAAGGCCAAGTGCTGGGTCCTGCTCCTGGGCTGCAACAACCCCAGGCAGCAACACAGGCTGGGGGCAGAGTGACTGGAAAACTGCCCAGTGGAAAAGGACCTGGGGGTGCTGGTCAACAGCAGCTGAACATGAGCCAGCTGTGCCCAGGGGGCCAAGAAGGCCGATGGCATCCTGGCCTGGATCAGCAACAGTGTGGCCAGCAGGACCAGGGCCATGATTGTCTCTCTGCACTTGGCACTGGTGAGGCCACACCTCGAGTGCTGTGTCCAGTTCTGGGCCCCTCACTAAAGAAGGACATTGAGGGTCTGGAGTGCGTCCAGAGAAGGGCAATGGACTTGGGAAAGGTCTGAGGGAGCACAAGTCCTGTGAGTGGCAGCTGAGGGAGCTGGGGGTGTTTCTCCTGGAGAAAAGGGGGCTCAGGGGGAACCTTATCACTCTCTATAACTCCCTGAAAGGAGGTTGTAGCCAGGTGGGGGTCAGCCTCTTCTCCCAGGCAACAAGCAACAGGACAAGAGGAAATGGCCTCAAGCTGCACCAGCAAAGGTTCAGGTTGGACATTAGGAAGAATTTCTTCATGGAAAGGGTTTTTAATGTTGAAATGGACTGCCCAGTGAGGTGATGGAGTCACCATCCCTGGACGTGTTCAAGAAACAACTGGATGTGACAATCAGTGCCATGGTCTGGTTGACACAGTGGTGATCAGTCAAAGGTTGGACTTGATGATCTCAGAGGTCTTTTCCAGCCTAATTAATCCTGTGATTCTGTGTCTTATGCCCTTTGTCCTGCAAAGTTATATGCAGTTTCTTTCTACATAGAAGCTGTCTCAGGAGGCAAAAAAGTGTGAAAGGCAAACTGTAAATTCAGAGAATTCTCATTCAGTGCTTCACAAAACCAGGATTTGATTTTTAGTAAAACTTTGGAGAGGTTCTGAATTACAATTAAGAAAAAAAGTATTTGTCAACACCCCTAATTTACAGTCTTTTTCTGAATACAAAATTTAAAAACTAAAGGACAGGTAGATTCTGAACATGCAATACCCTGAAAATAGTGATTCCACTATTCATTATTCAATCAAGGCCAGGGCCATTTTATATTTTCAAATTAATTGCAAGAAAACATTGTGTTCCAGGAGTACAAACAAAAGATATTCTTAAAGTAAGTAATTTGAGGTGGATTTTTAATTTGTATGTTAAAACTATGTCCAGCATTCTTTAAGAAGCAAAACAAGATGACTAAAGTGGGGTTTTCTTTGGACTTGATTTCTCTTCCATCCTCCTGTCTTCTACCACAGAATGTCAGACACTCACTTATGTAACTTCACTTTTTCACATTACCTGATGCAGCTGTTTCATGTAAATAAAATCACTCACATTCCTAAGTATTTGAAGATTGTATTTTAAAATTGCTGCTCCTAGGTCTGTCCATTGCATTTTCTTGGACTGCAAGCAACATTTCTTGAACACTCAGTTACTTTTGCTCTTTTCTCTATCAAAAACCCCTCCAAGAAAACCCCATGCGCAGCCCTAGAGAAAATAAAGAATAATGATAACAAAAAGCCAGCCAGGATGGATACAATTCTGTTAGAGAAAGAAGCTGTAATAGCAGTGTTTCTTCAGCACTTGTCTGATGAAGCAGTGAGAAGTGAGAAACCTTCCAGCTGAACTACTTCCGCAAAAGAGCTCAAAGTTCAGAGGAGACGGCACACAGAGCAAGACATGCAGCTGCCAGTAACACCTGTGCTGGACTCATTAAACATTTAACCAGAGAAGTCACGTGTGTGCTTAAAAATGGCTGACAATTGCCATGCTTAACACACATCTCAAAAACTTTGGGAAAGGGCAGAAAAATGGAGTTACCTTCGGACGAGGAGGATGGCACGTTCACCAATATTTCTTTGGCAGATGATTCAGGTAAGAGACTGCAGTACTCTACTGATACAACGCAAATTCCACAGGCTGAATAACAGCACTGTGGGAGCAGGCAAGTTTGTCCTGATTACCAGGTACAACGTATTTTTAGCAAATACTCTCTAACAAACTTTTTTTAGTTGCATGGTTTGAATAAGCCTTGTGATGAGCTAAGAATTGAGGGTTTGGGGGTATGGAGCCTACCACAGTTTTCATATATTGGCATATGGTAATATACACTTGTCTTCTGAGCACATAGAGCCTTTCACGGGTTAGAGAGACACTGTTACAGAAATATTAACTCAATAGTTACTACTATCAAATAAAATACAGATAATGCTGTATACAGAAGAATAAACCTCTGACATACTCCAGTGAGAACTCACAAGAAGTGATGCAAGTTAATTGCTAATGGAAATAAGGTGTTATTTTAAATCTCCACTGTTAAGCATTTAATTGTTTTAAAAGAAACTACAAAAGCAAAGACTGCCTACCCCTCCACCCTTCTCCTCCCCATTTATGGAATAAAAATTACTTGTAAGGGGAAGTAGGAGAGTCTTACACAGTGGAAAAAGTGAGTTAATATGAATTGATAATAAATTATTTAGAAGGGTGTGGCCAGAGTATCAACTTGATCATGTCAGCATGGCTGCCAAAAAGCTGTGCTAATTCACACTACTAGGGATGTGGAGGACTTATTTTTGAACAATAACGAGCAACATTTCCTTCCCCTCCCTTTTCTTTTTTGCATAAAGAATGTTATTATCCATGCTGTTATTTACCTCCTATATTAAAGAAAAAAAAAAAACAACCAAAATCCACTAAGTTAATCTTATTTTTAGAACACAATTTTCTATTAGCAATTCCATATAAGTGTGATGGGGCTGAGCTGGATGTTTGAATGCACTTCGTTTGTATCTCATTTAGGGCTACTGACACCAAGATGTGGTTGGCCCGAACTATTCACAAGAAGACAATTTGACAGAGCTTGGTCCAAGCTGTACAATAATGAAGGGTTCTCCTGACAACGAATCTCACTCTTTTCCTGTAGCAGAGTGTAGAAGAGTAGAGAAAAGGTATTCTGTAGGACACTGTTTTGTTTCACAGCTGGTAGCATATCAAGAACAGACAGGGGGCAGCATTCAGTGGCATGATCGTCTTGTCTTCGCAAAGCATCCAGAAGTAGCTGAGTTAGGGATGACTCCATAATACTGGATGGGTTTCATTCTGCCCTGTCTCACAGAGAGGTGTTTTTGCCCTATGGCTTTCTTAGTCTTTCAAGAGATGTCAAGTCTCTTTCTTCAGAAGACAAACACTCACCAGCCTCCTCTCCTGCTCTAACCTCAGCACCCTGCAGCTTGGAAAATGTTGATACCCATGAGAAAACACAGGCACAAGGTTAAAAACTCTCTTATCCAAGCAACAACTGCCAGTGGGTTTCCAAGTCAGTCTTGGCATTTGGGGCTTGATACTGAAAGCCAAGCCCTGACAGATGTCACTGTACGTTCACAATACAGAGGCTTCTTTACTAAAGATCTGCTACCAATATCACAGCTTTTCCCCTGGTAGTGAAGAGGTGGGGACCACCAGTCGGAAAATAGAAGTAAAATCAGAATAACTGAAAATAAGTGACATTTTCAGGCAAGCTTATAGCTTGAAGGCACAGAGGATAAACATAGCAAGATTCATGGTGAACATGATAACCCTGGTCCATTTCTTCTGGCAGAGGGCAACACCTGGAGGTTAGATAGTGTAAGACAATTCCTAACCTATAACAGGAAGAGACTATGATATACTTTGTAGGAAACAGTCTTCCTTAACTCTCCCAGCTGAAGTTAACACTAATTACAGTAACTCTGGGGCATTGAAGCTAACAAAGAGAGTGGGCCTTATGGCTCTAACAGTAAGACTGGAGAATAACATCAATTCCAGAAGAGCAGGGAAGCTAAAAGTCTACACAGTGAGATAGAGAAAAAGATTCCTTAAGATGGACAAGGGCAAGTTCAAGCAAGGAGTAAGGAAACTAGGTTTGCAATATGTAGATCCTAAGTGGACTTTGTCTGAGAATGACAATGTTTTACATGCAAGTGTTCCTTAATTAAATATTAAAAAGGTTCACAAAGGTGTACTGGTTTTAATGAACTTGAGCGCGTTTGTTACTGCATAAAATTTCCCCCCATTTCTTAAAACATACTGGAAAGATACTAAACAGGCAAGTAGAACAACATGCTATATATGTACAATCTGAAGGATAATCAGAATACAGCCTTCATATCAAAGTTTCTATGGTACAGTGAAAAGGCATTGTGTCAAAGCAACAGGGGTTACTGAGCCTCATTAACCAAGCACAAACCATGAATATTTAATAGCTAATGCTCTTTCAAAACAGCAGTGTCTTTCTATTTGTTAAGTATGCAGGTATTAAAAATACAACACTTCCATGTAAATCAAGACAAACACAAAATGGTAGCAAGACAGAAACTTTCTGTTAAGTATTTTAATAACAATATTAACAGCACATGAAATCAAGGAAAACATCCATAAAAATATTTTCACCTTTAATGAAAGAAATACCTTTCAGTTTAGAAACTCATAGCACTAGATAAAGTTCCCTCAAAAAGACCTACCCAAACAAAAGCACAGAGAAAATTAAACCAAAAGTAAAACAAAACAGTGAAATGCTGTCCAACATCTGCAAACATTTCTTTATTGTACTTCTGATCAATGTTAAATAAGCAAGTCAAGGCCCTCTTTCCTCATGGTAGAGTACCTAGAAATTATCTCACTCTTTTTTCAAATATGCTTTACAGAAAGCCAACATTAGTGACTACATTCTCATGTAAACCCATCCTCATGAAGGAGATACAAACCCTTAACTTATAGAAAGACAAAGCAGTTTTTCATCTCATTAAGTTACCAGTAAAGCTTTATGGAACCTTGCTAAATATCCTTCTACAAAATCTGGTGGCAAACCTATAGCTGATGATTACAAGGATGATCAAACAGTTAAGAGGATAATGTTATGCAACATATGTTGGTATTCACAGCCCAAAGCTGCAGAGCTCAGTTCCTCAGTCTATTAAAAATGCATTTTTGTGGAGTCAGTAGAAACGAGAACTTTTGCACTCATGCTCAATCTTGCAAGGGATAGGATGCAGCTATATGTTGACTATATAGCTGTATGTAGCTATATGAAGGCAGGCCTCTTCAGGGATAAAGAGAAATTATGACTTTCTGAGGCTTGCTTTTTGTAGACTTTCTAAAGAGATTGAATTTTTTCATTCCAACTGTATGCTCGCACGTTACATCATCTGATGAGGTCCCATTCTCACTCAGGACCTAAGGCAAAACCAAGACATGCACAATATGTAAGGACACAGACGAGTTAGAACAATGTACGCCAAAGTATTTGCTCATTTTGTATAAATTGATTTAGTTGGAAAAAGCACAGTTTAAGAAACACTCAAATTCTGCATTTAACAGAAGACCCCAATTGTAAATTTGCACAAGGATACGCACTAGGCTACAGAAGCTTTTTGAGGTTACTCTGAAAGAATAATAAGAATTGCAGAGAATTTGGTGTAAAGCAACATTACATGAAAAAAACCCCCTCCTCAGAGTCTGTTATTTCTGCAGAGAAACAAAAGGATGAAGATTAGATGTAAAGGGTCCCATGAGTTAGCATTGCAAGGAAAAAGACTTAAGCCACTTGTGTTCCTTTTCGTCTTTTTCTTTGTGGCAATAATTAGTCAAAGGAGCAAACAGTACAGTTCAAATAGCAAAGTCATCTCAGAAATACGTACAATGCCTTCCTCTGTTAGTGAAAAAAAGAATACATTTCTATTGTAGTGGTGAACAGTGAAGCCTCTGTCATCAATCAGCTTAGGCAAGCGCCTCTGCTGCCTGGAACGTTGTCAAAAGGGAAGTCAGAGGCTTGTTGGTTTGCACTGTGTGCCATAGAAAAAACAGGATGTAAAACAGAATTTTAGAAATAAAACCTCTGAAAATGTTTGTAATTAGCAGCAATGACTGAGAGTCTGAGTGCAGAGCAATAAAATCCTCTCCTCTCAGTTTGTCACTGCACCTGTATATGAATTCAGGTAAACTATTAATGCTACTTTATATCCTAGGGAGATTGTTGTATTTAAAGCAAAAATTGCTCTTTCAGTGAAACTGAATAAATTAATTCCTTTTGCCAGTGACATCAGCTACTTTTAGAAAATCTAACTAGAACTTAGGATACAGGTAAGCATAGATGGTAGCATTTGTAAACTGAAACTTATTCCTATAGATTTACTATAATGACAATATTATGAATGCCTCCTCTGATTTAACCAAATGCCTCACAAAACAGCCTGTAGCACTGCCTGGGGTTGTTGTGACCCAAGTGCAGGACCTGTCAGATCAACACTCTCACCCAATTTAGTGTCATAATATGCATAGGTGCCTTCCCTGGGACACATTCTGCATTATAAAAGGAATCTGATTGTTGGGCATATATCCTAAGTCCCTAAAGCTTTACATTTAAAGTGCACAAACATTTTAATTGATAATATATTATGCAATGCAAGACAGGTGAGGTAAGGAATTTGAAAAGCCAGTAGGTAAATCATGTGACACGTTAAGCTTCTGGTTTCTTGGTTGATTTCTCATACAAGAATACTTTGGGCTGTGGACATTTATTCTGTGATATATTGGGTTTGGGCATTTTTGCATTTGTGTTTTGGGGTTCTTGAGTGTGTGCGTGTTTTTTTGGCATTTGTTTAAAAGTAGTGGTGCATTGGATATTTAGAATTCTGGAGTTGCCTTCTTTGCACTGGAAAATAGAAGAAGGGTTAGGAATGCAAGCCTTTTTAAGGGAACACAGGATGATCTAGGCATTCTCTCTGTGGAATTTACACCCAGCGGTATCAATCCAAATGTTTTGGTCCCTGGACCGTTCGATGCTAACCTTGTAACACAGAGCACTCTGTAGACTAAAAATGCCATCTGCTCTCTGCTGATAACCCCTCTGCAATGCCAACAGTGGAAGCTCAGAACAACAGCTTTCTCTAAAGGAAAACCAAAAAAACCTCTCACAGAGGTTGACTTCTGAAAAGGAGTTCATCGTAGTGCTCATGCTCAAACATCAGAGTTCAGAATCAAAAGAAAGTACTACAGTGAGAAATCACAACCAGGCAAAGTAGAATGAACTCCCAATGGTATACATACCAAAAAGGAAACAGGAGGTAAACCAGCAGCTCTTGAAATTACTGCTATCTTGGCTACAACAGCACAAGAGCCAATATGTCTGGTTTCCATTCTGTCCCATAATTTAACATCAAGGATTTCCTCCGTTTGCTCATTTTGGGACAGTTTCAACAATAATCTCCAACTGTAATGCAGCAAGAAAAGTGGAATTTCTGCAACAGACAGGTGCATTTCCTCAAGATCAGCCCACAATAATTTTTCCCCCTCTTACAGTATAAAAACACACCATGTTCTTCACCAGGTAAGCAAGGTCTCCACCCATCTGCATACACCTGGCAAATTTGGCCATAATTTTTTCCCCTGTTAATCTAAGGAGACAATCTCCAGCACTTTGAAAGAATTAGGAGAACCTGTTGATTGCCAGGTTTGCCACATAACCAGTGCAGCAAGCAAGATCAAAACAGTGCGAGTACCAGGCATTTTAAAAACAGCAATCAAGGAAACTTTCTAACAAGCTTCTAAAGCCCAGACACCAGCTGAGAGGACTGCTTGCAAGAAATCAGGAGGATTGCTGTGTTAAAAATGCCCTTTGTAGAGACAGTGATATGCTTTTAAGTAAACTAGCTAATGGAACTGGAAACAGACTCATTTTCCAGTACAGATGGATGGCAAGACTCTAATTGCAGTACATTTTCAGACCTTGGATAGCATTCAGTCTAATCTAAACTTCTCTGATTGTAAGGTTAAAAAAAGTCATTGACATGATAATAATACTGTGGAGGCAGCCAAAAGACAAAGATGTTAGAAATATACACTTTTTGAAGTGTATTTAAAAATACAGTAGAGGGCTCACTTGCCAAATGCCTTTATCTTCCTGAGTGTCTGCACAGCACTGAATTATTTATTTATAATTTGATATATTACTGCAATTTACAGATACAATATGAATATATTTCTCTGCAACATATGGTTCAAACTACATAGTACTACAAGTTATGCAGTGCAGTCACTTCAGTGAAGCCACTAAAATTAGCTCAGGTGGTGAATGTTTTTCATTCCTTTGCTGTGGCTCATAAACTGTGCTATGAGGTCAAAGTGAGGACCCTGTGTAGCGTGTTCTGCAAGGGTTATTCCCTCCAGGGAACCAGGGAAAGAACAAAGACACAGGAGTGTTGTTTTGGAGCTGATGAGCCATTAGATGAGAGCAACTCCGTGAAGTTATTTAGGTTGTTGTGTGATGTGATCTCAGCGCTGAGACCCAGAGGCACGGAGCTAAATCTCAAGTTTCTTACTCTGGACAGTACTGTGAAAAACGCTACTGATGTGCCAGAGTGGAAACAGCTGGGCCAGATGTACACGGCACTGAACTGGGGCAGAGAAACCTTGCTGGACTCCGGCTGAGAGGCTCTTCTCTCCCAGAGCTCCACATACGAGCACCTGGGAGTCAACAGCAGCCACACACATGCTGTTTTCTCCGACCTTCCTCAGGCTTGGCCAACCTACCTAAATCTGAAGGGGTTACGCACCAGGGACTAAATGCCTTTTCTTAATTTCTTCCGAACGCTACTCAGAGCGACCAACCATTAAGGACCGCTGCTTTGAACACTAGCAATGTATGAGCACAGAACGAATTAATCAGAAACATTCAGCGGGATGTGACGGGAGGGGACCGGGTACGACTGCAGGAGCCTGTGAGGGGGCACAGCAATGACGCCCG
>VZTE01000836.1:330746-353801 GCA_013397775.1 Eulacestoma nigropectus | reverse complement strand
ATGCAGGGCTCTTCCGTTTCGGCATTCAGGAATAGCTAGTTCTAGAAGAACCCATTCCAGAATGATTGGAGCTGAGAAGGCGGCGATTACATCATTGAAACAGCGACATTTCATGCTTTGCAGTAATCTAGATCAGTTATTGTTGTAAACAGAGGCATAGTTACTCAACGAATCATAGGGACGTACGGCATGAGGCCTAGGAAAAATAATTAAAGAATGGTGAAAAAGGTTGGTCTGCCTTAGACTAAAGCACTCACCTTTCAGAATTAGAAAAATGCATCTAAAATCCAAACATAACTGTTGCGGACCGGTGGTGTTGCCGCAACCTTCCCAAGAGCGTCTCCAAATGGTGGGGTGTTCGGCGGTGATATAATGACACGTGCCTAGCACTGTCACCACACAAACATGGATAGCTTCGAGAGAGAAATGCAGCCGCTGACAAAGAAGAGACGGGAGGGGTTTTTCATACAGAGTTCCACGGCGGGTTTATTGTCCACACATGTGAAGAGGTCCAGGGAGGAAGAACACAGAACTAGGGAGGGTCCAGGGGTTTTGTACTAGGAAGGTATAGGGCGGAGAGAGCATCAGGAACCAATGGTCTGAGGGTACAAAGGCGTTACGTAGGAGGGGCCAGGGTATGAGGTCCAATAGGGAAACACCAAGCGAGTGGCTTAGGTATGGGGGCGAATGGGTGTCGAGGGAAGGGAGGACATTCTAGAACAAGGGACAGGTAGGGTAGAAAGGAGTGGGAAGGCCAACAGGCCAACCAGGGGAACAGAATTGGGGTACATTTGAATACCAAAACAAAGCACCGTGGGAGAGGCCTTTTATGTCTCCCTAACCTGAGGGTTGGCTTTGGGCTTCTGCCTCCAGAGGAGACTTCTGTTTTCTTGCTCTTGCAGCTCTTGGGCAGCCACATCTCCCCCTTTTTTGTTTACTAAAAAGGCCTCCCCTATGGACCTAACAACAAAGCATTTTAAACAACTGAAAAGACATAAAGCAATGAAAAAGACCAGAAGCACCCACAGGATGGCCCCCTTGCAGGCCGCAAACCACCCCCCAAGTCCTTCACATCCAAGCACTTCTTTGAACCACTCCTGAGGTTTTCACAGTCTTTATCTTCAGGATGCCGGCATGGATTTCTTTGCTCAAGCTGCGGGAGCATCCAGAAACCAGCAGGGTGGTTGTTGTGGGACTTTTTGATGGGGTGCTTTGCGGTGTGGGATTAAACAGAAGACTGTTAATGTGAACAAAAAGCCTGCCAAAATGGGAGAGGGAATGGGGCAGCAAGGCTATGGGGGATACAGGAGAGGGAAGGATAATACAGAGGGAAGAGAGGGTTTGAACAAAAACTGTTGTTGTAATAGTAATCGCCACTTTTGGGGGCTTTCTCCTTCTCAATCCCCCTTTTTCATTAGAGAAATACTTGCAAAATGGGGGGGTAATAAAATTAATAGAGGTGCGGGGTAATGGGGTAAGGGTGAATGTAGCTGCAGGAAGGATAATGTGGAAAAAAGGGGGTGGGATAGGCAATAAAGTAGATAGCATGATTAGGGTAGGGTAGATAGTAGGACAGGGGCATATTTTCTCCATTCACTTTTTCCCCAAACCCCACCGGCCACCAGTCTTGGAATTTATTAGCTCAGCTCTTTAAGACGGGAACGCTGGCTGATGGTCGCGGTAGATCTTTGTCGTTCCCGTCTGGTGGCAGCACTGTTGTAACGACGAGCTGGCTGGATCAACGCGGGTTTCCATGCGGGTCAGAGGTTCACAGGGTACTGCGGCGCAGGACTGGCTGCACCGCCGCCTTTTCTGGCGCCTCCACCGCTGCATACGGCACTGCTCAGGGCTTTCGCTACTTTTCTGAAGCCACTCTCGCTGTCTCTCGCTGGCTGTGGTGGCTGATGGGACGGTGGTGGCTGCTGAGGGGCCGCCGTGCCCTCCGCCACCGCTGCCTTTGGCTGTGGTGTGGGGCTGGTGGCGGACCATGGCCGCTAGATGATGAGCGGCCCTGGATGCCAAGATGGCATCCTTCTGGTTGCTATGGTGACCACTTCCGGTCCTGATGTCGTGGGAACTGGAAGTGGGTTGGGTGCTAGGGGCAGAGCCACTGGTGGGAGGAGTGAGGAGATAAGAGGGAGAGGTGGGGTTTGCGGTTGGGTTTGTGGTTGGGAGGGATCTAGTGGGGGAGGGACTCAACGTGGAGGAACTCAGCGCGGAGGGCAACATGGAGGGTAACGCGGAGAAAGTCAACATGGAGGAACTCGATGCGGAGGGTGGACCTGACACGGAGGGTGAACCCGATGCGGAGAAACTCAACGTGGAGGAACTCAATGCGGAGGAACTCAACGCAGAAGGGACTTGAAGTGGAGGGGACTCGACGTGGAAGGGACTCGATGCAGAAGGGACTGAACGTGGAGTCACCTTTCGACATGGGGGAGGGGTTTGGAGAAGGGGGAACCGATATGGCTGCCGCCACGTGGCCGGCGCCATTTTGCAGCACTGGGGAAAGGGCGTGAAAACTTGGAGTTGAAGGAGGTAAGATGGTGGGGCTGGCCACGTTGCCAGCGCCATCTTGGGGGAGAACGGGGGCGGACAAAACTGGGTAAGAGGGCATAGGAAGGAGGGTTAGGGAGGAATCCAGAACAGCTTGATCAGGGCTGTTCTGGGAAGGGGAGAGGGGAGATTGGGAGGTGTTAGGGAGACGGTGGCAGCCATGCACCATTTGGCAGGATCCATCTCCCGATCTCTCCTGAGGCGGGAGAGAGAGTTTAGGAACACGAGGGGAGGACTGCGAGGAAGGGGTTTTCAACTGGGGTTCCCGAGAACTTTCATTAACTTTCCCCACAGCCTTAATGATTAACTGAAATAACGGAAAAAACTTCCCAACTAAAAGAGCCCCACTGACTAGAACCTGGTATAACTTTATCCCCACGGAATCCCAGAATTCATCAGAAAGAACTGAATCCAGCGTAACAGAGGAAAAATTTTTAAACAACCAATGAATAAACTGTTTCAACTCCCCCCTCAAAAAACAAAAATCTCCCCGAACAAGGGTTTCCTTAACTTGGAGATAAACTGCCCTCTGTGAGCGGCTAAGTTTTGCATCCATGCTCGCATGTTCACTCAACCCTGAGGTAAAAGGAAAAAATGAAAGAAAAAGACCCGGGGTTTGAAAGCCCAAGAGTGCGTACAACTCACCAACAGCCTTCCCTCGGCTGGAGCCTCTCCACAGCTTGGGGTCAAAAGAAATCCTCAAGGTGGTCCAGTGGCTGTCAACCGATCCTCCAACAGAGGGTTGCTGGTCACCCGTTGGGGGAACCGTTGGGGGAACACTCATAAAACTCAGTGCTCCCATCAGGGAGTGGCGTCGCGAAGCCGAGGCTGCTGGGTGCCACTTGTTGCCAACTGGTGGTGGTGCCACAACCTTCCCAAGAGCGTCTCCAAACGGTGGGGCGTTCGGCGGTGATATAATGACATGCGCCTAGCACCGTCACCACACAAGCACGGATAGCTTCGAGAGAGAAATGCAACCGGTTTGTCACTGTTAGTACCGAGAGCAGTGAGAAACGACATGATCCAAGTTCAGGGAAAAAGGTGCTGCTTTAATTAATTATAAATCAGTTTATATAACTTGGTTCGTAAGAGTAGCATGGTACTATTGATCCCTCAATCAACTACCTCCTAGATGATTGGTGGAGGCTATAAAACACCCATTTGAAAATATTTTCTTCAGTGTACCATAACAACACTGCACAACAAACTCCAGGTGCAAAGATAAAGAATTAGTTTATAAAACCGTCTTCACTGTTTTCATCTAGTCCGCGTGTGAAAGCAATGCTCTCACAGAATACTGAGAAAAAGCTGAAGAATTTCTCTGTTTCTAATTTTTTAGCATCCACAGCCGCTGACAAAGAAGAGACGGGAGGGGTTCTTCGTATAGAGTTCCACAGCGGGTTTATTGTCCACACATGTGAAGGGGTCCAGGGAGGAAGAACACAGAACTAGGGAGGGTCCAGGGGTTTTGTACTAGGAAGGTATAGGGCGGAGAGAGCATCAGGAACCAATGGTCTGAGGGTACAAAGGTGTTACGTAGGAGGGGCCAGGGTATGAGGTCCAATAGGGAAACACCGAGCGAGTGGCTTAGGTATGAGGGCCAATGGGTGTCGAGGGAAGGAGAACATTCTAGAACAAGGGACAGGTAGGGTAGAAAGGAGTGGGAAGGCCAATGGGCCAACCAGGGGAACAGAATTGGGGTACATTTGAATACCAAAACAAAGCACCGTGGGAGAGGCCTCTTATGTCTCCCTAACCTGAGGGTTGGCTTTGGGCTTCTGCCTCCAGAGGAGACTTCTGTTTTCTTGCTCTTGCAGCTCTTGGGCCACCACACATAACGGAAGTTCCAATAATTGCTACCTCTTTTTTTTTTTTTTTAAGCAGATTATTGCTCAAGAAAACTCTCTTCAAGAGTGGAAAGAGCCCCTACTACAATGATGAATGCCGACATGGATGGTATAAATTCTTAATGTTCTTGTTCTTCATTGTTATTCTATTTAGTATAATTTCTAACTGTTAACAGAGGTTGCACTAAAACTCTCCTGATTTATTGCAGCTGTTGAGGCTGAGAATCAGGTGGAATTAGAAGAGAAAACACGGCTTATTAATCAAGTTTTGGAACTGCAGCACACACTTGAAGGTTAGCGGCTTGACACATCAGATTTTTTACAAGTTCACAGTAATAAGTAAAAGAAGAGAACCTGACTGCTCTGCCCTTAGTCACAGTGTCCAGAAGAATGTCACTTAAAGCAGTTGAAGGTACAAAACCAAGGTCTTGGAAGTAGTTTTTTTCTTCCTCTTTATGCAACATTATGTTTGCTCTACCTTGGTAATACACAGCAAGTAGAATGGGTGATAGAGCTAATATGTCCAGGCTTATTAGAAGACACACATCTGAGGCTGCTCATCACTGAACTCTTGTTTCCAAGTAATTTAGTTTGCAATAGCTTAATTCAAAAATTCAAGAAAGTAATAAACTTACAGACTAGCAGTAAGTTTTAACAAGTTGGTCAAAATACTGTACTACAAAATAATATAGGAAAAATGGCCTTTAGGTAAAACTTGAGTAGGAGAATGTTTTATAACATAATACCCATGGTAATGTTTTCTGCATTAAAGGTGTGACTAGTCTGATGCAGGCCCATAGAACATCTTCATTATTGTATGCAATAGTGTCTAATATTTTTCTTATAATTTATATCACCTTCACAGATCTCTCAGCACGAGTAGATGCTGTTAAGGAAGAAAACTTGAAACTGAAATCAGAAAACCAAGTTCTTGGACAGTATATAGAAAATCTGATGTCAGCATCTAGTGTTTTCCAAACAACTGACACAAAAAGCAAAAGGAAGTAAGGGTTGACTCACAGATTATGTCATTGTATTGCTGCTGTCTTTTTTTTGTTTTAACTGGCCTAGACTACATAAGCTAAAATACTTTAGTTTGTGGCTTACTGGATTCTCAAAGATTATAAACTTTGGTAATAAACAGAATTAAGAGCATTATGAACAGGAGACAGAAGTTTGTGTATTGAGATTAAGCAATGTGCAAATGTAGTGTAGATAATTACAAAATTTTCATTATTGTTTTAAAAATGAGCATATAGTGTTAAAAAGCAGATTCAGTTTGTCAGGTTAAACAAAGGTCTGTTGGCATTCTGAAGTCTTAGGGTAGAATTCTCGACTAACCAAGTAATAGTTACACTATTGTGTTGAAACCCCACTTGATAAAAATATTCAGAGTTTAATTGCATCACTTTTTTCACCTGAGATGTGTTTACTGTGTAGTAGTTCATAGCTCTGCAAAACAAAACAAAAACCTATAAACCAGTTAAGCATTTTTGTGAAGTAGGAACAGTATGACATTGTTTGCAGGGCTCGCATACAGAAAAACACCTCACATTTTTTGGGAAGGGGGAGGGTAAGAGAAAGAGGAACCAGGGTAAGCAGGGAACAGGGAAATACCAAACTGATGCAGTATCAGAGTGTTGTACTATGTGCACTTGAAACCGTTGCCACTTTCCCATTTCCCTGAAGAATTATCAGGCACATCATCACAATGTACAATCTTCCTGAAGTTCTTCTGTTGTGTGAGGAAAAGTTAAGTAAAAACCTGAGTGATAAACTTTCCAGAAAGAGGCCAGCAATGGTCCTTGTGCTCGTGAACAATCTGCAGTGAGGAACTGAGAACAAGTCTTTCCTTCCCACCTTTTACTTTCTTCCTGAAGTGCCAAACTTGTCTTTGCTTCAGGCCTCAGAGCAGCTGTTTTCCTGCCTCAGAGCCTAAGCTTGTGAAGTGCTTCTAGAGGCACTGCATAAAAACATGTAAGGCAGAAGGATGCAGTGGAACAAAGGTGGATTTTGCCTCTCAAAACTGGGCTGCTCTGAACAATGTCTGGTGTCAAGGTGCTGTTTTTTACTGGCTTGGCTGTTAGCAGGTTTTGTAGGGGAGCTCAGCCCAGATTAGGGGTCTGAGCACTTCCCACAGAGGCAGCATGTCCAGCATAATCAGTATTAAAGGAGAGCAGAAGTTGAAATACAAACAAGTATGTAAATTTTAGCAGTACTTAGTTGCATCTGTTTCATCTTGCCCTACAGCAGCACTGCAGACTTATTTATGGATGTTAGTTAGGACTGAGTTCTCACTTCAGTAGTGAAGCCATTTTACTTGACCTTTTAAAAGGAAACCACTAGTTCAAGGATCTCTCTCAAGCATGGTGTGAATGGGTAAGTGTAATAGAAGAATAAATCCCTCTCAAATCCCAAGTTTCTTAGCAGCTAGGCACTGTTGTGTCTCAAGTGTAAGTTGACTTTGTGAGGTTCCCCCCCAAAGGTGAGGTTTCCCATTTCTCCCCATTTAAAATGGTTGTACAATGCTCACTGGAGTCAAAAGACTCTGAACAAAGTCAAAAGACACAAAGCACTAATAGTACAGTCTTGAGGACTGTTTACAAGTCTGAGTTAAGAAACCCAATGATGAAAAATGGATGATGATACCATTTGTGTCATGGGGTCCTTGTCAACATCTAAAATTAATTTCAATCTTCTATGGACTACTTTCTCACATTACTGGAACTCTAAATTAATCCAAGAATTGCTAGCAGGTAGAGTAGATCACATGGCTAGTCCGGAGTTTGAGCATTAAAGGAAGAATAATCACAGCAAGCACTTGACTTCTAAAGATTGCATTGCATTACAGCCATCGTAGCTTTAAAGCCATGTCACTTCTGTCTCCATCTGCACTGTAGGAGATCACCTGGTAACACAGCATGCGCTTGTTAGATTTCAGCAATTTTCAGGATAAAGTAATCTTAAAATCATGGTTTTGTATTGTAGATTGGATAGTGGTATTTTATCCATCAGTGTGTATATAGCAGTTATTTCATCTCCATGCCATTTTACATCCCACTACTGTGGCCTTCATTTAACTTATGACCATTTTAAAGATACTGTATTTCTGACGTTACAGCAAATAAAAACTTTTCATTTGTCTTGATTAGTTTGGTTTAGCATTTGTAAACCCTAAAACTTCTCTTAACTATCTGTAGTCAAAAGGTGAAAAAGCAGTAGGGTTAGTGATCATCTTAATGGTTTCTACATAGCTGAACTCTCTGAAAACTACATGTAATTGAGATTAAACCTGGGTTAATTAATCTAGTTAAGCAAAGCTTCAGTTCCTGACTCACTTGCTTTTTTCAGCCATGAATCTTACAGTTCTGTCTACTTTTCTCTTCTTGCTAAATTATAAAGGAAAAGGATTCGTAGACTGCATCCAGTGTTGTCAAAAAGCTAAAACTTGCACTTCTCCATGTGGGAGACTGTCAAGCCAAGTTAGAAATGTTAGGTTTTCCTACGCTGTTAGTGGGCTTTACATTAGAGAGAAACCAGAATTATTACTTCATCGTTCATTCATGAATGTGGATGCCAGCTGAAGAGTAGCTTCAGCTGTAACTAAATAAAAGGATGTCAGTACTACTTGGCCTTCCCTGCATATAAAAACTGTTCAGTCTGGGATCTGGCATCCTCAGTAGGAGCTCTTTTACTAAGCTACAACATAGCCAGTGGAAGTGCAGGCTGTGGTGGTGTTGCTACTCATGCAGTTCCAAAGATGACTGAGAGTTTTAATAGCAAGACATGCTGGAACTGAAAATCATTATTTTGTTAATTTTAAAGCTCTTTCAAGCAGTCATATATCAAGATCAAGTATTTTTTCTGAAATACCCGTTCAGATAAAAATGGACAGTGCACTGAAAGTGTGGGTGAAATCTCACTATTTCATTGTATCAATGAACAGGGGTTGCCCTTTTGCCTGGCTTTCTACCTCTAGAAATCCCCAACATCTCTGGTAGTTCTCCTCTCATTACCATCATAAATCTACATCCAAGTAAGCTGATGTGCAGAAGGATGTATACTGTCTCTAGGTTTTAGGTGATCAAAGTTGATGTGGCGTCAGTCAATAATTGATGGGAACTTTATGTTCAAAACCGTAAGGGAAGATGAGCATCCCCTATGGGGTGACCAATCCCTGGAGTAACTAAATCACATCAAAGAAACTATAGTAACTAGAGTAACTGTATCATACCAGAGGAAAAAAAAACCCTTCAAAATCCCTAAGCAAAGAAACAAACCAGACCCCTAGAACAACACCCAAATGCTGCAATGATTCCAAAGGACTTCTATCAGGCTCAGACATAATTAATTTGAAAGGTGAGCTGAAATGCTCCGTGGCAGCTCACAGTAACTGTTACTAGAAGGATATCACACTGGTAACAGCTTCTGTCTATTGCTGAGGAGTAATCTGGAGTCTTCATTTCTTACCTTTTGCATGTAGACCCTAAATAAAGAGGTGGGAACTTGCAGTTAACTTAAAAAAAGACACAAAAAGCCCCAAATTAAACAAAAAACCTAGAGACATTTCCATGTAATTCACACCCAGTAAAAGTCAAATATAATTAACTTTTGAACACTTCAAAACAAGCACTTGAGGACACTGGCTTCTTCATTAGGGTTAAGCATTCATTTCTTAGAGACTTTGATGGAATCTGCTGTAAAAATACTTCTTTTTAAAGTGGACGAATTTTTTGACAGGCACAAGAAAATTTGTTAGATTCCTTATGAATTAATGTATTTCTACTTGTTTGTCATGTATGACTACTTTTGCTAGCATTTATATATTCTACCTCTACTACTACAGGCAGCTGCCAAGCAGCAAGAGGTTTCTGGTGACTTTAATTTTATTGTTTAATATACAGCTGAACTTTACCCAAACAAAGTTTCTTTACAATATGCAGTTTATTTAAACTATATTAGGAGAATGCCCAAGTAACTCACATCGTAAAAAACTTAAATCCATCAAAAATTCTTATCTATAGTAATAAATTTCATATTAGGCATGAATTAATAAATATTTTTAGGTGACAATATACACTTAGCAAGTATTCTATAAACAGGTTATACCACAGTGGTTTGGAACATGAGAACTATAAAAGTTTGAAAAAATCATCTGTATATCACTTCTGCAGATTTGAGATCTGCATTCAAAAGTAAAACAAGTCACATCAATTACCACTTGTATTCTATTTTAAAATATATCTTGAAAATAAATTATTGTAGCCAATGCCTAAAGTGAACAGGTGACCACCCATGTAACAATATCAACTAAAATAAATAATTTACAATAAAAATTGTTGCTAGCACAAAATTATAATACAAAACCAATTATTGCATTTAGCTCTGCACAGAAAAAAATAGCTTTTCTCATAGCAATGTGAACTGCTATAGATGCTACATCTATACTACCATCCTCTTTTAGCTGAAAACTGTAAACAGCTAATTTTGTGCTAGAGCTACAAAAGTATTATAATGTATTCATTTAAAAAAATATTTAGAATAAGTTTATCTCCAACTAATACTAATTTCTAAGAAACTTCAAATCTTAAGAATCTTCACCTAAAAATCAGTTTGTCAACTTGTAATTTCCCTTTTATTTTGAATTTAAATTTTAATTTTGAATTTAAATACCAGCTAACTCTTCACGGATAGTGTTTATCCTTAAAAAAAAGGAATTGAGGATGTTTGGGATGGTTAAAGAGGTCAGAGAATTAAAATAGGAGGTTAAAGAACAATGAGCCCCCCCCTTTTCCCTTCAAAGCTCAGGAATTTGCCAGGTCCACTGAAGTGGCACACCAAAAGTTACTGCCACTGTCTCTAGATCTGCAAACACCAGCTGGAAATAACTCAGTCCTTTCGTGCTCTTCTTTTGCGCACTGATTGCAGTGGACGATCTCCTATATCTTCATCAGCTTCTTTCTTCTGGAAAAAAAAAACTCAGCATTAACATTTTAAACCTATTTTAATTACCGAAACTGGCACACTATGTTATTCCTCCTCCTGAACTCCCCAATCATTTTATCACTAAATGCAGCACTTAAGTGATAGGACATTTTTTTCCACACATTAATCTAATGATTAATAAAATGGGTAGAAGACTTTTCATTTCTATATTCAGAAGGAAGAGAATAGTATGTCTAAACTGATGTCAGACAGAAGGAAGAGAACAGTATGTCTAAACTGATGTCAGACATTTGGTTTTGCCCATGTCTTTGCTGGTTTAAAAGTAGTGACTTCTAAATTCATTTAGCAACCTCCTTAAAGTGCACTTTTTGCTAATTTTAATTTCTACTTCTGAAGTACGATGCATTTAAAACATTTTAACTGTTTCCTTTGGAGAGGTACAAATAGAGCAAACTGTCCTTAAATCAGATGTGGTGTTCCCAGTTTAAAAGCAATGGGCTTACGGAGGCACAGGAAAAGCCTTTCCAATGTGAAATCCATTCTCAGACCATGCATTGCTTCCTCACTTTCCTGCATCACCTAATGGCAGGCACCTCCTTTAGAAGGAGCAACTCACAGAATGTGGCCCAGCCTGAGTGAGGACATGGGGTACATGACATGTTCCAGCCAACTCACAACAGAAACACCTACATGCTGAAAACACTCAGAGAAAAGCAAGCCATGGCCTCACTATGTAATGCCACAGACACATTCAGAGCTTGCTATTACTTTTACAAGGAGTCACGTGAATCTTAGTAGGGTTCAGCAGATACTGTATTCCTGGGTAAATGTACAAGGAAAAGAAAACTTCTTACAGGAACAAGAGAAAGTATAGAATAAGGGATAATTAACGAAGAAATTTAGTGCTGAAATAACGCAACCTCATGCAAGGTACAGTTTCCTAGAAGAGTTTTACATGAAAAGGAACATTGTTTTACATTATACAATTCCCTTAACCTGGAAAGTGACTCATTTAGGGAGTGACAAGCACAAGATGACCAATGGATGGATCTAAAGTGTTTCAGACACACTAGTTTCTAAATGAAAGAATAATGAGTAGTTGACAAACAAGAAAAGCACAAATTCCATTCTACAATGATACTTTATGAAAAACATTTTGTAGAATATCTAGATGACTGGATTAATCTGCACAAGAAAAATGAAACTGCAGATGCTGTGTTCAAAACCAGTATTGTCATTTTGCTTAAAACCTTACTTTGGAATAAAAAAACCCAAAATGGAACTGAAAAACTTAAGGTTTTTCTAGGTCTCAGGAAAAGGCTATTCAGTTAGAAGCACATGTTCTATCAATTAAGAAGCACAATGAAAACTGACCCATCTGATGCAGCATCCAAATTTTCAAGACTTGCAATTAATTTATTAAGCTGTTAGAAACTATACTCCTGTAAAAACATTTCATGTTTAGGGAGCTGCCTGATCACTATACCTGTATTTATGCAGAGCATTTGAGGTGTCAAACTCAAAGGAAAACATATTTCTACCTCAGGATTTATTTTATGGCTCAACAGAAGAAAAACACTTGTTGTAGGTAACTGGGCTTAGTTAGAAGTATGATGTCAGACAGTGGTGAGGAGAAAACAGGGAAAAATGCAAACTTACCTCATCTTCTGAATCAGATTTATTTGACCTATCACCTTCTTGACTTCCATCTGCAACTTCATTTTCTTCTTCACCTGGAACTTCATTTTCTTCTTCATCATCATAAATATCTTCACCACCTTCACCTTCATCTTCTGCAGAAGAAGTTAATTTTACTTCGTAAACAGAACTATATTACAAATACACTATATCCAGACATACTAGTAAGGAAAATAAGCCCATTTCAGTCCTAGAATCAAACTAGAATTCAATCCTAGTCTCAAACTGCTTGTTTGGAATAACCCATAAAAACATCTCTGTGATACAAAGAGTAGAATTCTCATTAATTAGTAGCAAGTGATAACTGTCAGATTTAATAACCAATTTTAACAGATCCAACTTTGCCTCTTCTCATAATAGCCCAGACTGTCTTCAGACTTGTTACTGGCTTAAAGGAGTTGATTTACTTTCCTTTAAAACCAGCTATTGTATTGGTCAGTTTTGAGAGTACAGTCCAAAGCAGAACAACTCAGGCATCCCAACTCTGACTAAATTCTGACTTAGATGGGGAAGTACAATATTGCAGTTATCAGTCATCCAGCATGGGAGACACGTACATACTAAAAGTACTCCCCTTTTCAGCAGGGAATTTTTCTGGCATACTGTTTTGACTGAGGGATAAGCAGCTCTTCCCCCCCTTCTTGTGCATTTTTGCAATGCAGAGACTAGTCAGAAAAGCACTGTACTCCCCTTAGCTCACTCAAAGTATGTCCAGCTTGCACTACTACTGCACTACCAGTACTCTTTACAATACTTTCTATCAAGAGTAAACAAGAAATCTTAAATCTGACAGAAAGGATATACATTAAAAATTTTAAAATTTAACAGTCTGCCAGTGGCTTATTTAAAAACAGCAGTGAATTAGTGCTCAATTCTGTCCTTGTCAGGTCATACCTACACCTCATAAGCACCACTTAGTTGTGAAAAAAATAGGAAAAAACCAAAAACAAATACCAAAAAGCGGTACCCACACCCAAATTCTTACTGTTGCATCTCAGTTAAACTGAAACAAAAGTATCCATACAAATTTAGAATGTAGTCATATATAAGACAAGACTCTCCTGATTCTTGGTGATGAAAATCTAGAAATACCAAATTTATTAAAATATATGAGACTTCTGTAGAAGTACCAAGAACTCTGGCTGCAGTATAGCTATAAATTGAGCCAAACAGAGCTTCACTAATTGTTATGAACTACGAAGTTAGTTTTGCCATCTCTCAATATACCTGGTACATGTCTACAATATGTCTCTATTTCTATTATCAAAAGAAGATATATGACTAAATAATGAAGATCATGGTTTAAGAAAGATGTAGACAAAGATCTCTGTCTTAAAAATATGCTCTTAATAGAAGAGCTTGGCAGAAATTCACAAAGCCTTTGCTCATATTCTAATGAAGAGATTGGAAATTATAAATGATGCAAATCCAGCTTCTCCTGTAAGTACAAATTTCAATAGAGGGGGAAAAAGCCCCAAACAAAAATACTTCAGATATCAGAAGCTGTAAAACCCAGAAGTGGACAACTATACTACTTAAAATTATTATTTTAAATTTAATCAAATAGTAATTTAAGCAATATTTCATATAAATAAACTTAGAACTTGACAAATAAGGTTCAGACGGTGCCCCTGAAATTCCATTTTGTGGCAACATTCTTTTACTTCCTGCAATATCTTTCTAGAGGCCAAGGAAAGCAAGGAGGCAAAACAGACAAGTAGACAATGCCACAAAAATTAACATAGAACAAAATAAAACAGTAAATCCCATGGACAATGCCCTTCAGGAAGTACTCTGCCAGCAACTCATTGTCACGGGTGTCAAAGAAATCTCCAAGTGTTTCTAAAATTTGCTATTGTGCCACACTTTCTTTTTCTTTCTTTTTTAAATGATCTCATGATACAGTGTGGATCTTAAGTCATTCAGTATTCCACAGCTCAAACTCCCATTGCCTTCAACTCCAAAGAAACGAAGGAGGAGATAATGACTATAAAGGAACCGTAAAAATCCTAAGGAGACAAAGATACTAATAGAAAATATTTATGACTACAGATACCATAGGGACAAATCTTAGGGGAAACTTGAATCTGCACCTGATGGAAGCTGGCATCCACCAGCTTGAAGTTCTACCATCAACAAGGAAGCAGAAGGAAGAAACCAGATAGGAGAGACCCACTTGCAAGTCCTGGCCCAAATTGCTTCCCTTTCCCAGTACCTGAAACAGGAGCCTCCCTTCCTATCTTCTTTGTATCCTTTATAAGCTCTCTTTTTGTCTCCTCCATTTCTCTTCTCTCTGTAGCAAAAAGAATCAGGAAAAGGAGGCAGAAGACAAATTCTCTAATGCTTTCAGATATGAAGAGGCAAAAGAGCAATAGAAGAAAAGGGAAGATTTCAACCTGCAAGTATAAAAGGTGGCAGGAAGCTAAGGGAAGCTAAGCAATTCTTCTGAAAGCAAGAAACCATGAAGTCATATGACAGCAAAGTGTAATCCTTCCCTCTGAAGCCTAGAATTTATTTGAAAACCCTGGAATAGTCATACAAAAGCTAGCTAGGTTAGTTTTACTCTGTGTTCTGTTTAGTAACTAAAAGTAAAGGTCTAAAATAGAACCTACCTTTGCAACACCACGAACAGCCGTTCCAAGTACAATTTAAGGAAGCTGTAGGAGCTGAACAGTGTTCCTCTGCAATTGCCTGGACCTTATTTCTAACATTGAAACACACACTTTAACGTATCATTTATTTAGTGACGTGTTGTAATTAACTAAAATAACTGGCTGACTTAACAGAAGAATATCGGAATTGAGGAATGGCAGCCTTGCAACAGCAGCATATTAGGTACAAACTATCTATGACCTGCATCAAGACTGGGTAGAATAAAACAGAGACTGTAATTCAGGAGCAAAGAACAGGTGGAGTAGAGTAAGATCAAAGGAAAACGTAGGAAGATACAATGCTGAAATCATGTACCTACAATTTAAGCTGAAGTAAAGAATGTATGTAGCATAACCAGAATAATTAAGTGCCTTGGTAAGGCTCTCCAATTGCAAGGCAGACAAAGTTTGCTGTGGCAAGCACTGTGCCAAAAATGTACTCAATTCTGTCAGTACTGGCATGGGAACTGCTGATGCTGAGTAAACTTTTAAGTCATACAGACAGAAGCCATCAACACTCATGGAACATGGTGCGAAGTCAAAAAACCCACCAAGTTTCAGTCAGTAATACAAAGTGATGTCAGTACCAAGACAAAAAACCCAACAAAACAGGAATGTCTGCTATGTCTCTAATTATCCATGCCAGTCCCTTGTTACTTTCTTTGTTCTCACCAAGGAAGAGTGAAATAAGAGGCAGAATCTTGCAGAGTTCTGAAGCTAAAAACTTTCTCATGAAAGTCAAGATAATGCACTGTAAGTTAGGTGCTTTGGTTTTTATTCATTATATAGACACAGGGAAATGCTAACAGCACCTCAAAGCTATAGCTGAGTAGTACTCAGTACACTTTGATACAGTAACATGGGCTGATTTTATCCTTGGATGCTGAAGTACAGCTCAACCTACTGAGTCATTCATTTCTCCCCTGGGCAGTAGGACACACCTCTGGAAGCATGTAATAGGTTGCTAAAAAGCAACATAAAGGAAGCTGCAGATTTCAGTATTTCAAGCCTACTGTATTTTCAGGCTTTAACAAGAGTAACTCAAATCAGTGACCAACAGAATAGTATAACCCTCCCAGAGAGGCATAAGCAGATTTCTGTTAGAGACTTAAAGCTATTCCAGACACGTTTTTAAGACAATAAAGTGACTTTAACTGCTTCAGGTACTTATATCTGAATAATTAAAATGTGTTCAATATAGGAAATATTTAGAAGGCATAAAATATGTATCACTGTCTATAAACATAAAAAATAGTGTTGGAAGCATGCTCATTTCTTGAAAGTGAAGAAATACTGAGTAGAGCCTTACTTTCTGCTTACATTTATCAGAGCTATTAGCCATGGGATGCCACTCACTGGAAGTTATCAAAGAGGAAAAAAGGCTCAGAGCAAAGCACATTTCACATAGTCTAAGATAACAGGTTGAAATTATTGGCAATGCAATCCATGAACTAGTTCTGTTCATGTCTTTAACCAAACTGCAAGCTGACACACTCATCTTACCATCTTCACCAGTATCTTCATTTTCTTTTTCCTCTTCTAGTTCATCCTCTTCGAACTCCTCTGTCTCTTCTTTTAGTTCTCCCTTTGTAATTTGCTTAGATACATCAGTTTTTTTGAAGTCAATATATTCACCTGATTTCTACAACAAATTAAAAATCTATTTATATTTCAACTCCAATTAAGAATTAAACAGGCACTGCAAGCTAAGTAATACCAATGGCACATTAAAAGTGCATATTGTTGCACAGATGCTTAAGAGTTTCCAAATAAAATATTAAGAATAAAACCAAATAAAAATATAGTAAATTTCACTAACCTTTCCTGGCCAGCAGAACAACACACTTAGACCAACAGGGAGAGCTAAAGTCAAGATGTAAAGAACCCAGAGCCATGGATGTTCTTCTGCAGCAGTCACCAATTGACTAAACATACCAGGCTGTATTAAAAAAAAAAAAAAAATTAAAAGAATTGCATTTACATCCCTCTCAACACTTAAATAAGTTTATGAAGTGTACTGTATACATTTATATTGTCAAAACCCTTCTTCACCTTTGCTTTTTAATGACTAAAACAATATTGCATTTCAATACTAGTAAAGCAGCAACTCTACAAATTGCAAATAAATGGCAGGTGTTGAGTAAGAAAGAACAGATGTAGAACTCCAAACATACCAGACTGGCCACAACTCAACTTTGTAAAGTAACATTTGGAGTCTTGGCAACCTCACACTTTACACCCTTCCCAGGTACTCTGTTTTTCCTGCACACTGTGCAACCTCAGCTGAAAGCTCCCAAAGCATCAAGAACATGAGGGCAGCAGTTCCTGAGGAGCAATGCTGGCTCCACCTGTACTACCACCTTCTCTACTTTGACAGACAATTATTCAGGGAGTAAATTGTCCTCCCAGCCCAGCTCTGACTTACACAGTAGAGACACTTAGGCAAGTGCCTGGTGCATCTCTGCAAGAGGTACATCAGCAGCTAAGGAAGTTTGAGAGGCACAGTGGAATGAGGGGACTCAAAGGAATTTTTTTGCCAGTGTGTACAGGTACGAACACAGGTTCAAACATAAACCCAAACATTTTGGAAAAGGGCAAGGTTGTGGGAAGAGATAGCTTTCCTGCTTGCATGGGCAGATATGCTGTTGCTACTTGCCGACTCTGTGACAAACAGCAGCTGTAAGGAATTGGCCACATTTGCCACCAACCCATAATTTCTCCCCCACAACTGCAGCCATTTAATCAAAGAGAATAGAGGACTGTTAGATAGAAACAGGAGTGCAGGCAGCCACTAGAGGGGCTCATGATCTCGCGTGGCAGGGCAGATGCATCCCACAGCATAGGGAAGAGAGAGGAAGGCTGTCAAAAGTGCAGTACATAAATAAAATGTGGATGCACACATACAAACAGAAGAACAGATGCAGCTCTACACACATACATGCATTATTTTCAGAGTTGCATAATATACATCTAAGCAGCCAAAGGCCTAAAATTATTAAACAGAAACAAACACTAGACTATCCATTCCTCATGGGAGGGAAGAATCTAATATAATCTAATATATCATGGATATTGCCACAATGGAAAATAGGGAGCAGGGGGCGGGAGGGGAAGTCTTTGATTTTAAGTAACTTAGCCTTCATTCTTTCACTTGCTGTCAGGTACTGAATTTCTAATATCATTGTGAAGAGCAGAAGGCTTCACGGGAAGTCAATTTCTCACTAGGTGTTTAAGTAAAATGCAGTACCCTTTTAACCTCAGCAAAATTATTAATTGCAGGCAAATTAATATTCTGACAGCATTGACAGAAAATTCTTCCAACACCACAGCTTCCTCACTACTTTCTACTATCAAGAAGATAGTAAAGTTTATACCTCATTAGCACTTGCTACTAATTTCTTCAAGCCCCAGCTATCTGCTGCCCAGCGATCTGCTACTTCTTTTTCTGAACATATGATGAAGTTATCAAAGTAGATATCAGATGTCATAGACCAGAGTTCTAAACCAATAGCACTGACAGTGGTCATCTTGAATGGGTGAAGATCTTCAAAATAGTCTGGGTTTGGTATTTTCCGAGGGCTCCAGATTCCCTGTTAATGGAAACAAATGTCATCACATTACCTATAGCTCACCAAAAGAACAACTTGTGAAAGAGATTTTAAAATAATAAGAACATTTATTTAAAAAGACAAGCAGTAGTTTAACCAACCTAAAACAGAACTGGAAATAGCCTATAGGATTTTGGCAGATGAGTCTCAATTTCATGGCTTAGGGCAGACCTCTTAAGTGAGTTTTGTTTTTTACTGTAGAGGTTACAGTAATAACTGACTCTTACCAAAAGTGTTAGAGAAAATTTTAGGGAAGGAAAATTCAGCCTTATGATACCTGTGCAAACTAAGGGCCAAATTTTGTTTGCAAACCTGCTTAGGATCTTACCTTCAGAGACATCAGATTCAAGTACTCCCCAGCCATGACTAATACAAAGTAACTATCTTTAATATCCAGCTGATTATTTCTTATATTTGGAGGGGAGGAAGGGAATTTAATTATCCAAAATTGATGCTTCCTCTAAAATTGAACTAGTAAGGCAATCTGCTTACTAAAAGGCTTCATTTTTTAATATAAAAAATATTTAAATTCAAAATACATTTAAAACCCCAGTGTAATTCAGAATACAATTCTGAAGACCATATTAAATAAATGGTACCAATGCAAATTGTACAAAAGGCAACTTTAAACAGATAAATTGTTTTAATACAGGAAGCATTATTGTTTCCCAATATACTTAAAGGAAAAAAAAAGCAAAAGCAAAAAAATCTCAAATTAGTGAGGGTATTCAGACTCATTCTAAAATATAAATATACTGTAAAAAGGCCTAAATAAATATACTGCTTTGACTTGTTTGCTCTGCTGAACTCTGTATCTTTTAGCAATGACCTACAATTTGGCTATTACCTGATAGTTTGGATTATCTATCATAGGTGGTCTCCATTTTCCTTTATATTTTGGGTTATTCTTCATGGGACGCACCCACTCTCCACAACCAGGTGCAGTCTCACACTTTGGATTAGGGATCTGAGGGGCTTCCCACTCCCCATCCATTTCTTCATCCCTAGCGAGAAAAAAAAAATACAAATAACTGATTTAAGATCAGTCAGGTGTCAAACACTGGCAGTCTGATGTTAGGGTCCATGTATATTGTTGTAACAACCTCAGAACTCTGGCCAGTTCACAGAACTTTACGCAAGAGTATAAACACTTTTCTTAAGGAGTGCTACACCATTTAATTTAAAGGTCACATGTTCATAACTACCACAGCATGACTGACTTCAATTACATTCTTGCCTCTGCAGACAGCTTGAAACACATCTACCCAGGATGCTTAGATGATGCTTAGATATCCCTTTGAGACTTACATTATGATTTCAAGTTATCAACTTAAAATGTAGCAAATTCTTTCAAAGGGGTCCTTCATATTCTGGTTTTGCTTATATATCTTCAGAAAACAAAAGGCAAGGACAAATTCATGTTTTTATAGAAGCAGTCCCCCACACCAAAAAATATTTGGCCATACCTTACACTTTCCAATTTACTACCTCAAAAGACAATGAGATTTGGACTGACTTCCACAACTAATAATCTGCCACAGAGAACAGTCTTATCTACAACACACATTAAAAACCTGCACTTACCAGTCCTTTGGTTTTCTTGCATTAGGGTCTGGAACATACTGTGGTTCATCATCAAGCCACCCCTCAGGCTTAACAGCATCAGGATCTTCTATTTTGGCAGGTTCATCTTCATCCCTTCAATTACAGACTTATGTTAGAAAATACAGCAGCCTGACTTTGGACCAGTGTTCTGTTCAGAGCACTACAACTGGCATGTAAGGGATGATTTTCAAAGACACAACAGAATTAGACTCACTGATCATGAGCATTAGAAATATAATTATCTGCTTATAAATATCTGGATTATATTTACATTGTTTTATAGTGCTATTCAGTCCAGAAATTGCTGGTATCAAGTGGCAGGTGTCAGTCAGGTCTTCCCAATGAGTTTTCCCCTACTTTTCCTGAGTTGCCGTAAGAATAGTAGTTCACAGAGAAGTAGAAATTCACTGTAAATTAAGACTGTATGGCAGAAAAAACTTCTTGTTCAGGTGTAGCAATCTTAGTTACTAATTGCAAACATGCAGAGTACAAAATCAGCAAATAATAATTTTTATTTGTCTCCTTAGAACATGACCAGATCCTTATACCCACCTCAATTATGTTTTCAAACTTCAGTGCTTTTAGTGAAATGTATTGCAATTGTCATTAGCAAACCCCAAAATAAAACCAGTCAAATCTTTCAAATAAATAACATGTATGTAAAAGAAATTGTAAAAATAAAAATATTCTCCTTACCAGTCATCTGGTTTGACAGCATTTGGATCAGGTATTTTTGGCCTCTCATCCCAATCATCAGGCTTCTTATCAGTAGGATCCTCTATTTCTTTGGAAGGATTTACTGGAGGAATCATATTTTCAAGAAGACTTCCTTTACTGACAACTGCTTGGTCGATTAATATTTCAAATGTGTCATCTGGTTTTAGCACTAAATTGAAGAAATTGATAGTAAAGAAATAAGGGAGCCATTTTATTTTACAAATATATTTAACCCATAAAACTTGCTTAAACTATAGAATAAGCACAGACTTAGTCAAATAACAGCAAACAGGATCCTCACTAGCAGAGGAGACAGACTCCTCACTCAAGCATTGGATCTGGACACAAAACATTGCCCTTGAGGGGATGTATGACCAGCATCAGGCCCCCAAAAATGAAACTTAAGAAAATTCAATTGCTGAAACACATCCAAACACATTCTAAGAGATTTTTCAAAAACCTAGCAACTTGGCCAAAATTCTGTGGTTTTACTTCAAAACCACAGACAGTGAAAAAAGAATCTCTGCCCCAAAAGGCATCTCTGCTACTGAACTACAATCTCACACTTGAAAGCGTGGAAACACAAGAACTGTGCCAGTAACACAGTGGAAGGATTAAAGCAGCATTTCCTCTCAGAGTCAAACCTCTAACAGCCATTTCCCTCAAATGCCATACTGCAAACGCTTAAACATTTGAAGAGAATTTCCTGGATGTTAGCAACTGTGACTAACTGAGAAGCTAAGGTCACAGAACCGAGCAGTGTCAGACTCGGCATCCAGATGTATCCAGATCCATTTCTAATAAGCACTTATAAATGTGCTCACTGGATAAACAGCAGATTCAACTGTCCATTCAACATAATGAAGATTACTAAGTAAAAGTAATTACTATTCCACTTTTATGACAGTTTTCTAAAGACAGGTTAAGAAAACCAGAGTAACAATCTTGTAACAGTTTAGTGATATCTAATGATGGCCTTCCAGCCTGAAAGTTTTCAACAGTATTAAAATATCCATAAATGCAAAAATGAAACCCCTACATCACCTTTAGATAAAATACAAAGAACTCATTTTTAAACTCCTGTTATGAGTCACATAATGCATTGGAATCACATAGCTCTTTAGGACAATTATAACAGAATAAATGCAATCCAAGTTTAAGTACCTTGATTCATAATTTTTAACAAACAACCCAAATACAGGAACACATGCATTTCTTTATTATGAGATTCCTATTATCTGAAAGTGAAAGTTTGCTGTGGCATACTACAGCAATCTGTTTTAGAAACCACTAAGTTTTCCCATGGCACTGCACTTGAACATGCCTTCTGTTATTATTCAGTGGAAGTTCATAAGTACAGTCAGTTTGGCTGGATTTGCAGCATGCCACAGATCAGCCCCTTTTTCTCTGATTGCTATTCTTCCTCAGAAGTTAGAAAAAAGAGGTAAAAACTAACTTAGCTTTCATTTCTCTGTACAGTTCACTGGTACAAGAAGAGTTGTCACATGAATTAAAACCAGTCCATATTCATTCACTTTAAGAGTCTGTGCTGACCTATCTGTTCACGCATACTGCTTCACATGCAGGTGTTGGTGAGAACTCATAACATGTGGAAAAGAGTGGTGTGTGGCATGCTACAGATTTAACTGAATTCCTCTGAACTCTGACACCTTCCTAGAATATTGGGCAGTTGTACATTTTAATATCTTTCCCAGTAAAAATATTTTTATTTTAATTATTACTGAAGGCGTTTATTAGTAAAGGCTAGTCAGACCTGATACGTTTTTTCCTGTAATTGAATACTAAGCAGTAGCATCTGAAAGCTACTTTTATGTCCTGCAGTTAAGCCCAGTCATTAAACCATTTAACCCAAACCATTACGCAACCACCACTCAGAATTAACAGGCTATTACAAACAAGCAGACTCAATTACAAAGCTTCAGCAGAGAAAACCACATTTTTAATCTCTCCTTCCCAATTTAAACTTTTAAGAATGAAACAATACCAAGAGTATATAGATGTGTCTTCTTGTCCAAATAGATTTTTTTTAGGTCTACGTCAGGACGTTCAGCATGTTTTTCATCATATTCTCCGGTTTTAGGATTCTTATGTCTGAAGATAAAGTGTAGTTTGTAATCTTCTCCACACTTATCTGGTCCGAACATAATAGTGTAAGGTGTTTTGTCAAAAAAGTATTCCTGTAGAAGCAAGAAAGCTGAGCATGTGTTATACTGGACATTTTATTAAGTCATTTTTGGTACTTCTTTTCCTTGGCATAGAGCATAGTTACCTATTTCTAAAAGGTAAATGAAAAGTGGTAGGGTAAATCATGAAAGGAACTCAACAGTCCTCTGGAGCTGCTGGGTGCTCTCTGTTCCCAGGGAATGGACTAACTCTGAGTCTCTTCATGGAAGAGGAATATATATA
>VZTE01000836.1:320528-330681 GCA_013397775.1 Eulacestoma nigropectus | reverse complement strand
TATATATATATATTTAGATTTTATCCTTATGTTAAGTAGGAATGCCTGTCACAAATCAAAACAACCAAGTATCTCTGTCCCTCTACAAACATTAACTTAAAGATGGAAGGGAACTAGTTACTGTTCTTCATAACAATTTTATTTTCCAATAAAGATAAACCCCAGGATATTAATATCCAGTATTTCATCAGTACCTTTTTCTCTCCACATTAAGCAACAGCAACAAACAACCCTGAAAATATCAGATATAGTTACTCTCCTTCAGAGTATGTTGGATTACACAGTTACATCAGTATCTTTTAACTATTTATGTTTTCTGTATTTGGAATACAGAATAATACACAAGTGCTGTTCAGTAAAAAAATTGTTTCACAAGTTATGAGTTAAGATCCTATGGCTTCTACTAATACAGAAAGTCATGCTAAACATACACAAAAGTCCTCTGTCCTGGATATCAGGCACCACCCATGGAGAAGCAAGCTGTTCCTCAAAACGAACAACTGATAGCAAATATTAAGCAACAGGACATACCAGATTCAAGTCATTGCTACTGGAGAGAAGTTTAATATATGCACCACCACAGTCAATGCCTTTTTGAAAATTCACTTCGTATCTGGGCAAAGAGAAAGTGAAAAAAACATTCCAAGTATCAGAAAAATACAAATTAACTGCTAGTCTGCAGTTCTAATTATGAATATATTAAGACTGCATATTAGTAACTACTGTCAAAACACTTCTACATAAGCAAAACGTTTTAACTTACTAATAAACATCAAGTAAAAAATCTGAAGGATTACTTACTGAACAATCAAAGGTTTATCATCAAAAACAAATGCTTTTGTTAGCATTGCTGATATTGCATGATACTTTGCCACTGATTTTAACACTAATCCTTTGTCTCCAGGCACAGCGTTGTCTTTCAGCTCTTCTACTTCCCATCTTCCAAAAACACACACACACACACACACAAAGTCTTTGAAAAAATGCAGTCTGAAGTAAAGAAATCACAGCCTTGTTGAAAGGAAAGAGTTAGCAACAAATAAAGACTAGTTGCCACAGTAGGGAAGAAATGTTGGCATCTGATGTCAAAGATGCTATTCCTCGTTGTTCTCAAATTTACAAAAATCTATAAGTAAACTTTAATACTGTAGATCTGTATCTTTAGGTTGTGATATCCTACAGTGGCTAGAGGAACATGAAGTATTTCTCCAGATTTTAGATTTACTCCTACCATCATCACATAAAAAACATTAGTCACAAAGTACTGTGTAAAGCTAAAGACCTGCTTCATTACTTTTTTTTCTGCTTACATAGAATCTCTTGAGTCAAATCTAATCACAAGGTAGATGAAGTTCCCTCCTCCTCCCCGAAGTCTTTCCAAGAATTATCAGATTTGGTCCAAAACAAGCCTACAGCTTTAAAAACAGAAGATTTTATATTTATACATTCTCCAACTGTGGGAGAAACACAGTTGAATACACATGTGCCCAATATCCAAAGAACAACATTTCTTCTGTAAGGGCAGTTACATTTTTTCAGAGATTAACAGGACAAGATTCACTAGGTTTTTTTCCAGGAAAGAACACAGCACAGAACACCCTACTTTTACAATCCACTGCAATCTTGAAGAATGCCTGTGTCAATGTAAAAAGGAAGAAAACATCAGGAGTTCCTCAGCATGTATCTTAGAGAAGAATCATAAATTGTAAAATGCAAATGAAACAGTGATTTACTTTTATTCAACTTAAGTGTGATCAGTCAAAGTTTTTAAGGAGGGGCAGATATGTAAGTCAATAACAAATTCCTAGTTTCTTCTAACCTAATAAACAGGAAGGAGGAAAATTCCATCCTCTTCAATAATGTTCCTTCCTGGAAACTAAGGCCAAACAATAATGCAAGGCAAAACAACAAGACTGAAAAAAAGAATTGGAAAGTAGTTCAAAAATCTGTCTTTATCATAGACTTTATTAAATGTTGAATTTTCTGACTTCAAGCAAAATGACTCTTCTGACATTAAAGACAACTTTTTATCTAATATGAAGCCAAGTAATCAGAGAGACCCCATTTCTCATAAGCATCTCATCTGTGTGGATATCTCCTCTGCAATTCCTTAATTTTACCAATTATTTCTGGTAACCACTAAATTTAGAATCATTAGTTCTACTCTGTTCTGCACACCAAAGTTCTGTAAGTTACATTTGCTTACCACTTTCTGTTAACATTAATTGATTTCATTTGACATAAGAACAGTAGCAAATACTTCTCTGTTCTAGTAGAAACTTATTCTGTTCTCCCCACTTCCTCTTGAATGAAATAAACTCAGGTCACAAAATTATTGCCACAGATCATGCATCGCCAAACAGTTTAAAATTACATTTAAGCAGCCAGTTCTAGACTAGGAAATCACAAGCGCAAACTGCAATGATTAAACCATCAGTATAACTTTTTCATTATTGCTTTCCAAATTTGTTTTAGGCTACTCTAACACTAAACCGTACAAGAACCACTGAAGAGCCCTACATTCAAGCACAGGCAGTCTGAAAAAGTATTTTAAAAAAACCATCATGCAGTTTTAACTTCCTTGTTTCAGAGGCTGTACCAAGAGACCAATCTATGAATCAGTAGGACACGTGGAGCAAGATGGAACACGATGCTTTAGCCTGTTTAACAACTGAAATTGAAAGGGTAAATCTCTCTGACATGA
Organism: Eulacestoma nigropectus; assembly: GCA_013397775.1. Lineage (NCBI taxonomy): Eukaryota > Metazoa > Chordata > Aves > Passeriformes > Eulacestoma > Eulacestoma nigropectus. The sequence continues at coordinate 327,977 of VZTE01000836.1, read as the reverse complement.
TTTCAGAGAAGACAGTTCTACAGAAACAATATTCATAAACAAACAGTATTAAATATTCAGATGCCAGAGGGTATTCTGGTATCATCCATGGCAATACATTGTTGGAATGACAAAAAAAAGTTATCTTCATACTAAGTAACCCAGTGAGCAACATTTCACATCTCAGTTTCAGGATAACAGTCATTATACAAAGTAACATTTTTGACCTATGCAATCCAGATATTCAAAGATAAATTCTGTGTTATTTCTCAAAGAAAGAGTAGTTATTTCTCAAAAAGCAACAGAACATCACAAACTACGTAGTGGAGGTAAACTTTAAAACTACTTACCATCATATTTAGCAACGTTATCATCCATGTCTTCTTTCAGTGTTACAGACAACACCCATCTAAAACAAAAATTGTACTGGTCACTGAACTATCTATGCAAAGCTGTATTATTTAACAAACAAAGGAAAAACAGCTTTTGCTTCTAGGCTGTGAACCTGTAATACTGATTATGAGTCAGCATCACGGAACCGTGTGTAGTTCCAAGAACATGCAAAGAAAAATTGAAGGAGAGTAGTCTAATACAGCATTTCAAAATATTTCCTAAAAATGTACATGAATATACAATTATAAGTCTAAAAGTAATTAAATTCCTGAATTATATAATTCTGAATAAACTTCAGTTTTATATAAAAGTTCAGTTTGTCAGAATGTAATATGCATATAATGTAAAAAATGCACAGAAAATATCAAGTTTCAAGGATAATACCTTCAATATGATAAGAAAAGAAAAAGAAATCAGCCAAAGGAATCTTAAGTTAATCTGATAGTAACAGTACACATGCATAGCAGAGGACAAAAGGGAATGGTAAGTGTCCAAATGACAAACCCAAGATTCCAAGTGTACTGCACACAGGAGATCCAACAGGGAAAACGCACTCCAGATCTCCTTGATTCTATAAGCAAGGAAAACTCAGCCATCTTATTAAGGTTACCAAAAGATATACACAGTCTCCACACAAAGTGTTCATTTGGAGAGGAAAAAAAAGGAAAAGGGCAGTACACCTTCGTCTGGACACAGTGGTTCTATCTGGAGCCATGCACAGGAATATCTTAAGCCAACAGCGTTGCCGAACTCTTCATTGTATCAACTACAAGAATACATGCTAATCATTTATTCTGGAAAGAACTGTTTTCATTCATTCTGAACTACCGTCTACATGGAGTGTTTCAGGGATGAATACTTTATCTTTTCTGCTTGAATTGTAGTCACGTTTGTCCACTGTTAACAGAGATGCTGGGAAAGCTTCACGGTATAAATAGCAAACTAGATCCTTGGCCTACCAGGAGAGAGACCAGTGAGGAAATAAAACATCTCTACAAGTCATGTGAAAGATTTTCAAGGTCCATTCTCAAAAAAGCTACTCTATTCTTACCTAGTCAATTTATATGTACTCTTTTCCACACCTTAGGGAAGAAAGGCAGCATGCGGCTTACTTTCTCATAAATCTTTCTTCCACACTCCTTAGTCTTATGTAAATTATGTATAGCTATACCAAAAAATCCCAAGCACTGTAGCTAAAACTTTGAACATTAGATTTAGTAGGAAGACAAACTAATCTTTGAACTGATCTCAAAAAGCTAGAAATTTGGATGAATGGTATCATTCAAGTACTCCCGTTAAATCTTTGCATCTGTTAATCAAGGTTTTCAGTGGTTTGTTTGGTTGGGTTTTTTAACAATCGTTATCACCTCTTCTATTTAATAATTTTTCCTGTCATCACAGGTGCTGCTTTTGCACTTAACATTTAGAATTGACACATACCTAAGATTACGTGAAAAGAAAGAGCTTGCTACTGAAATGTAATGGCACTTCACCTCTCAGCTAGTTAAACCTAACTGGCTAAATCTTTGTATTATTTTTCTTAATGTCTGGAAATTAATTTTCTTAAATCTGGAGTTTATTAAAAGCTTCCTTAAAACACACACAAAAAAGTAACATATCTGAAATGTTAAGTGTCCAGCTGAACACTATGATGTATTTGGAGCAAGCATTAATAGCCTTCCCAATTCTAACCCCTGTAAAAATTAATTTTTATAAAGATACTAGCAGAAAAATGAATACAAAATAAGTCATGCCACTGAAAGTTAAACTGCTGAAAGTAAAAGCTTATCATTTTAAGGCATAAGCTTACCCAGACAATCCTTCATCAAAGGTTTCTGTAAAATACACTTCCCCAGTTGGCTTTGGAGTCTGGTACACAACCTAAGAGATACGAACAGATACACGTCCCAACATAAATTACAATTTTTCATTTGAAATACACTCTCATACCTCCAGAAGTAATCCACTCAGGCAGACGAACAGATTTTGTTCATTAGAAATACCTAGCAGCATAAAACCCCTTCTCCCCCACCTACATTTCAATAGTTTGGGTGCATCCCTCCAACAGTGAGCAATTTCACATCTCTGAATTTTAAAAATTGCTTCCTCTGTTCAAACCTCATAACTAAAGTTTTGTTGCATCTTATGTGAAACGAAACCCTAAAAAATTTTCCGAACTCACACCAAATCTGCTTCCTCCCTGTTTCTTTCTATATATGTTTTCCATTCTTCTATTTTCCCACCTATTGCCCACATCTATTTTGAAGAACAGCATACAGATTTTCTGGTAATGAAGACAGTGTCAAAAGGCAGTTGTGACTGATGAAGTCAAGAAACTGGTCTAAAGTCAAAGTCTCAGTGAGACCAAGATGCTTTCCATTTACTTCTCTAGAAGTGGCATGTTAGGACTTGCAACAAAAGGTTCTGTATCCAGATTGAAGTAAAACCTTTTTCATGACTATCGACCACAGACAGGAGATTCTACACTTGGGCCTAAGAGATTCACTCATTAAGTTTGCCCTGTATGTCACATATAGCTACTGAAAAACTCAGACTGCTGTATTTGACACCCATTCAGTTGTCAAATTCAGATTAACTTGCTCTAGTTTTAACTATGCATCTCGTATTTAACCAACTTGAACTAAAGACTGCTGTAATCTCACCTCTATAGAAGATTTCTCTCTGTCAACATCAGCTTCTTGGGACTGCTTGTCAAAATTCTCCACTTCAACATCTGCATCCAGATTTTCTTCATTTTCCATTCCTGCAGTCACTGAGCTAATTATCAGGACACCTAAGCACAGCCAGTCCCACTGGAAGTGCATCTTGGTTATCTGAAGAACTGAAAGTTTCAGATTTTAAACATAATTTCAAGGATATTATCAATACTATTTCAATTTTACCCCAGACTTTACCTAAAAGAGGAAAAAAACCCCACTAAAATAATAAGAAATAACTATCAGAAAGTGTTGTCACTATAATATTATTTTAATTTGCCTTTTTTTTTTTTTTTTAAATTATTGAGCCCTGACTCAGACTCTTTTCCCTCCTGTTTTCCCTATGCAAGTGCCTATAGCCTGTTCCTTTACCTTGCCAAATCTAGCAAGAATCTGACTGCAGTATATATGCTTTTTTAAGAACTAAGCAAGACTGGTTTTATTTTTCTCATTTGTAAACAATCTGAACAAGTAATCGAATTGAATCAGTCTCTACAATGCAGCAATAAGTAACATCCTTTTCATTAGGGAAAATAAAATTATAGATTTAGAATGTATTATTATCCACTGCCAGAACTGCATTTGTATTTGCCCTTACTTCCAATGGCTATGGTTAGATGAGTGCAGAGTGTATACTGACTTTAGCTGTAAGTGCCAAAAGAAAGTATAAGATGGTTTCAGAATATGTTTTCTGTTTCAAAATTATTATCAAATAATTTTCAAGTTTAAGTTAGGTAGAGCAAGAGTTTAAGCTTAAATGCAAATACTTTCCTAATTTCAGGGAAACCTGAAAATCTTTAATCTGTGTAAGTATGAATGTCAATAGCAGACAACTGCCCCAGCCTCTCAATGTAATCTGCTGTGAAAAAGATTGTTGCCCAGTATTTTTTGCTTCACATCTGTAAGACATACAAATCCAATTTTATGTTAGAGTATCCAGTGGTTTGAAGGAGTGCCATGTCAAAAAAATGCCTATGCAAGTTTCCTCAAAGGTCTTACAAAAAAAATGCTTCTTTCTGAAAGTTTTTTGTCTGAATTTGGAAACAGAATGAAGACAGATTCTAGACACCTCTGCACAGGTATTTATCACTTGGTTCTTACTAATTTCTATCCACAGTAAGCTTAAATAAAGACAAATGCCAGTATTTAGTTTGCTATTGGAAGACATTTTCAATAGTTGCATTACTTGTAGCCACTACTAGTTATACAAAATGCTCTGCTGCTGAGGTGCCTTCTGCACCTGAGAAAGCAGCCACCCTCTCAGTTACATCATCACTCCTTAGAGATTAAATTGTTTACCACTACAACTCTAAATATCCCAGCAATTATAGATACTATCTTATATTGGAAGTATGAGTCTCCTTCTTCCTGGCTTTATCAAATTTGCTAAGCAATTCAAACACTATAATTGCACCAATAATTATTTCATCATTCATTTTTTAACACGTGCAAGTTTTATCAAGCAACACATACAGAGATCAAACAGTATCAGGGCTTTATTTCTTTTAAGATTTATTCATTTAAAATTAACTGCACTGATTATATTTAGAGCCAAACCACAGGATTATCATAAAGAAGTATTTCACACACTAGTACTACGTCAATACTAGGAAATAATCAAAAGCCTCCTTTTTTGGGACTAACATCTATTTTCCACAAAACTACATTAATCATATTACCATTCTTTTTTTCTCCCCCACTACTATCCACAATCCCTGCCATTCTTTGTGGGACTTTACAACCTTGCTTGAAGATGGCAAGTCTGTGGTTCCCTCTTTTTTCAGGTGATACATTTCAATTGTTATCTGCAAATTCTACTAGGGTTTTGTATTTGATTTTTTTTTCAATTTTAGTTAAAAACTAGAGATATTGTTAATTCATAGACCTCCTCAGCAGATCTAGAACTTAAAATAAGCTTGCCCTGAAGAATTAAAGCAATTGAGTTTATCACAGATGAACCTTTAATCTTACGGTGTATTTTTGAACACCTTTGCCTGAAGACTATCAGTTTTACCAACTCCGTTTTCTTGTTCCTTAATCATCGTATTAGGACAAGCAGTCAAAGAATTCCTTATCAATACCTTCTGGACTCCTTAGCTCCGAGCTAAAGTGTCATATATTAACCAGGTATCAGACTTGCAGTTTTAGCATACAGCTTGCCTACCTTACTTTAGCTAGTTTGTCAAGCAGATGGTCTCTGCTTCTCCTAAGGCAGATGAAAAGATACAACTTTCTCTTCCAGTACATTTCAGGTGTATTTGTGTATGATCCAAAATGCTTTTCACTTATGTAGCTGTAATTTTACTGTAATTAGTCCCATTCACTTTTTTTCCATACAGAGACTAACAAAGGCATCCATGAAGTCACACTAGTACTCACCTTTCCAAACAGCTCCCTACCAAAATTTCTGATGCTTTCGCTCTGTTCCCACTGAATTTTATCACTACTCCCTGATCCTACCTAGGACTTCCCTAATTTCCTTCAGCTTTCAATTATCTCTCTTACTTCTTCCTTCAAGAAGAGAAGGCACATTTTAACATTTGACCTTTTGATACACTTTTAAAATAATCCCAGAAATGCTGAAAAATGTTATCAAGACCAATTACAGTTATCACGCAACTGCCAGGCAAAGATGGTTTTAACCAACTCATGACATTTTTACTTTTGTGAACTCTGCCACACTACAGTCTTAGAATATAAAATAAATCTTTCAACTAAGCCAACGAGTTTCTGGTCTCAAAATAGATCTTCACAACAAGCCAAAAGGATTCCCACTGTTAAAACTTCCTCAGCCGAACAAAGCAAATTAAAAGAGTCTATGGCTCTCACACAAACCCCAAACATATTTACTAGCAGTCTTGTCAACGTATGTAAGTTCAGACCTGTAATTTTAAACATACATTTTGCATAGCTTGGTCACTTTCTACCATGAGTAACCACAGCACATCAGAAGGACCTTTAAGCCAGCAGTACTATTGCAAAGCATGCTCTAGGGACCAGCAACAGTGCTGCAACATCAGCAGAACACTGCACCTTAAGTAACAAGCTGCTTTTTCCGAGACACAGACTGGTTTTTATGAAAGACAACAGCATAAGCTGAAAGCATATTCTGACTGGATATTAGAATTTTTTTCCCCATGAGGACAGGTAAGCAGCAGTACAGGCTGCCTAGTCTCAGTCCTTGGGGTCTTCCAAGACAGTTCAGATAAAATCTCTGAGCAAGCAGGACTAGCCTCAGGGCTGCCCCTGCTGCAAGCAGCAGGTCAGGAGAGACCTCCTGGTGTCCCTTCCCACCTGAATTATTTGATTTCTGGTCGCACATTGCAAATGTGTCAACCTTTGGACCTCTGCATCATGGCCTTTTGCACATTGTATACATGACATTAAGTTAGTGGCATCATTATTCCATTTGCTGCAGAACTAAATAAGCAGCCAGGATCTTTTAGATTACTAACTTTTCTTTGGACTTTGAAAAAGGTCATGCCTTTTCCATGTAACTCTCAGAGTTCTGGATTCTCAAGCAGAAAGGGCTAAGACAGCCATTAAAAGCCTTCCTCACTCCGAAGTCCAAAGCTCCTGCATCCAGTATCAACACATGGGCTTTTCATAGGGCCAAATATCAATTCCATCTAGGGCCACGAAAAGTGGAGGATTTTTTCACACATCCCTTTTTCCATCCGTAAACGTGAGCTGCTTTATTCCTCCCTCATCCTGCTGCATTGGCATCAACCTAACATAAGACAACATCCAGCTGAAACTGCTCCATGAAAAACATGCAAGAATTCTTAAGCAACTTTTAATTTTTCCTTTATTGGGTGTGAAAACTGTACTTCCCTCCCTTCATCTGAGGTGTTAAGCACCTTCTGCTGGAATGGATGCCGAACGTGAAATTCAGCAGTTACTCCAGCCACAGTGCTGCACTCCTGCAGGTGCCTCGAGATATTTTGCTGCTACAGCGAGCTCGACTAAAACCTCCAAGAAGACGTTATTTTTGCAATTTTAAAAAATAGACGTTTGGATCAAACGGCCACCCGGTGCTCTGTCAGTACCCAACACGAACCCGCTTTTTGGATACCTCAAAGGGAGAACGAGGGCCGCAGGCGCTGCCCCCACCGTTCACCGCGAGGCCGCGCTCCTCCTAACTGGCCTCGGGTAAGGGGCCGAGCCCCCAGATCCTCCCGTGCAGGGCCTTCACCCAATTCCCCTCCATCCCACCCTCGGGACCCGCCGCCGCCCGTGAGGCGCCGGCGAGCTGAGGGCGCCACCGCCCACCGGGGGCGAGTAGAAGGGGGCTGAGCAGGGCAGCCACCGCCCCCTCCCCTCGCCACACGGGGCCCACACGCACCTCCCGCCGGCACCG